>CALNHX010001067.1:0-184331 GCA_940337035.1 Agriotes lineatus
TCTAGTGTTAAGCAAACGTATTAATAGGTGCGTAGAAATGCGTTATTAGTGCTATTAGTCGCCTTGCAAAATGTTTGGCAATCAATTACTGAAAAAATATGACAGTTAGGACAAAAACGCATTCGACCTCTTTTGTAGGACATTTAAGTCTTTATTTTTTAACTGAAGAAGACCGTTTACCAGATATTTGCGTAAAATCTAAAAAGTCTACACTTTCTTCAAGATGGCGGCGATTCCCCATGCTCAATTGTTTACAAAATCAACATCAGACTTTAGTAAACATCTGTTGCAAGACTTTTCGTTTTTTTTTTTCTTATTTTAGCTTACTTGACTGGTTGCAATATCTTATCACGTGTTGATACATATCGGGTGAAATATCGAATTATTTGCAAGATATATGTAATTATATTTCTGAAGGAGCGACTAGCAAAGCAACATAACTCGTCATCGATATAAAATACAAATGATAACTAATTTCTAAAAAGTTGCTCAACTGATCATATCTTTCAAGGTGCTGAACCACAGCAACATCAATGATCCTGGATTCTACCATAGTTCCTTTCTTATTTTGAAACATTCAATATATTAGTCAAGATTTATTGACTGTGATAAGGCGCATGTGATAAGATAAGATACGACAAGAAAAAGTCCGATAAAACATATCTAATAGACCACTGTCAAAAATGACATCATTCAGGGAACATAAGATAAGATCAGACATCGGCTTTTAATTGAAATCCATAAAATCGTCATCCTCAATCCTTGGGACATCAGAGTAATCCTAGTAGATGCTGAATTGATCAAAGGTACTGATATTAATAAGTCAAAAGAGGTACCAGACAAGGGTATGGATATATTATCATCACTACTCTTTAATTAAATATAGTACTGACGCTTATTATTTACATTTTTTACTTCGACACGAAATGTACGAAGTATTGAAATTCCCTCATATCGAAAACCACTCTGAGTCAAATATCTCTAAAATTCGTGCCAACCGACTAATGAACCCATTATATCAAATATCCGTCTCGGCTGTGCCGATCTTTTATTGAAGACCCCAGCCCACCAGATCCCTCCCCCGTATTAGGGGTGCCTAAACGTGCTGTGCGGGGTATGTATGTTCGTATGTGTACACGATTTCGGTCGCCAGGAACCTTCCTGAAGTCTTGGATCGTTTTCATACGATAGATCCTCCGAAAATGAAGGCAACGTCAACTTTTGAGGTATGGTCGTTGCCAAAAAAAAATTTTTTTAGGGTTTTTTTATGAATAACTGGTTCGTACTGTTTGGGGTTTTCGCGGTTACTCGAATTGTCGTTCTCAAAGCTGACAAAGGAAATGCTACTGTGGTAATGAACACTGAAGATTATAATGCGAAGATGGAAGTCTTACTATCTGATACAACTTACAAAAGTCTAAACCGCAATCCCACTACCTCTCTCAAAACAAAGATAACCTCTGCCATAAAATGCTCCGATAGTATCGACCCCACCTTAAAGCACCGGTTGATTCCTAGAAATGCAATAACTCCTCGCATGTATGGCCTACCTAAGATACATAAGGAGGGCGTGCCGTTGAGACCAATTGTCAGCGCGATCAATTCTCCTACACATGCTTTGGCAAGACATTTAACCAGTATACTACAGCCTCTAACTGGTAAAACAGACTCCTTTGTCAAGGATTCAGCAGATTTTGTCCAGAAACTAAAGAACATAAAGTTAAACAAAGATGATCTCTTAGTCAGTTTCGACGTAGTATCACTCTTCACGAAAGTGCCGGTTGATGAGGTGCTAGTAATGCTCAAAGATCTCTTGCCTACAGACCAAGTTGAACTTGTCGAAATTTGCCTGAAAAACACTTACTTCAGTTGGAACAATAAAATATACGAACAAGTCGAAGGAGCGGCCATGGGTTCACCGCTATCACCTGTTATCGCTAATATCTACATGGCAGCTTTTGAAACCAAGGCTCTCGAACAAGCGCAGCTAAAACCGACTTGCTGGTTGAGATATGTAGATGATACCTTTGTCATCTGGTCACATGGACGCCAGACATTGAATCTGTTTCTAAAACACCTGAATTCTGTACATCCCAACATACAATTCACAATGGAAGTCGAGGAAAATTGCAGTATTCCGTTTCTAGACGTCCTGGTTAAACGTAAATCAGATGGCAGTTTAGGACATGCAGTCTATAGAAAGAAAACACACACGGACAGATATCTAAATGCTGACTCACACCATCATCCAGTGCAAAAAGCAACAGTTCTCCAGACTCTGGCGACAAGAGCCGTTCGTATCTCAGACGAGGAAAATCTAGAGAGAGAAAAGCTACATCTGTTTGACCTTTACAAAGGAACTGATACACAACTACCGCCATACGAAAAGCACTAGACAAGACTATGACAAAAAAGGCTAAAGAAAAATCTCCACCTCTGGAAGACTTAGCATTTCTACCTTACGTTAAAGGCTCGACTGATAAGATAGGACGTGTCCTGCAACGATGCAACATCAAAACTGTGTTCACGAGCAAGGAAACTTTGGGTAACGGCTTCAGATCGGTAAAAGACAAGATTCCAAGTTTAAAATCCGCTGCGGCTCGAGTTACATTGGACAGTCTGGTCGTTCCGTTGATCTAAGACTCCAAGAACACAAAGGCGATTGCAAACACAAACGCATCACAAAATCAGCCGTAGCTGAGCATACATTTACAAATGGGCACACTCTAGAATTTGAGCATGCCAGAGTACTTGCCAGAATACCTCATTACTTCCCGCGAGTGATACGTGAAGCCATAGAAATAGAAAAACATCCAAATAATATCAACACGGAAGATGGCTTTAAGCTTAGTAAAACGTGGACCCCTGTGATACACGATCTAAAGCATTACAACCACTGTGCGTCATACGGCCACGCCCCGCGGATTACGTTGCACTCGGATGACCAACCAGTGTTACGCCACTCCGCGCGCCTCTCACAGAGGACTATAAATAGCTCCACACCGACCTTCGGTTCTTAGTGCGACTTTAACTCTGATAATGCAAGCTGCAAGGTCTTGCGAAACGTTAGTGAATATGGATGCACAAACAGCAAAACGGCCAAACCTGCCTAAGTATCCTGGTTCTCAAGATACTCAAACAACACGAGCCACCAAAGAGCATGGCCATCGCGCGGGTTTTTGCTCGACTTCACAAGGCGCAAGGCACATTAAGCCAGAGAATGCTGGGTGTTCATCTATAAATACTACGCGGTCTAAGCCGAAATTCTATGTTAAGGAGAATAATTCGAGTAACCGCGAAAGCCTCAAACAGTACGTAGGCTAATGTGTTACCTCCCCCCCCCCCCTTTTGCGGCACTTGGAAAATATTTTTAGCGAGGTAACCTCCTATAAAAATTACTCAGTTTTACCAACCTTGACTACACATTACAGTGTGGAATTGCGGTTATTGGCCACCATGTTTCTCCAACTTTAAAATGAGTATTATGTATATCCATTGTGTAACAGAATGAAACAGGATTGTTGTTAACCAAAAGCAATAGATTGAGACAAGAAATCTGATGTTTTCTAGAAATTAGTATGCATTCTATAACTATATTTGTCGTTATTAATGTTTACTATCTTTTTCTTAAGTTGTACAAAAATAATTATTAATTTCATGCGTTTCACCAACAGGCAGTGCAAGGCAAACTTCCAGTCAGCAGTATTACGAGCAGTTCTCATCGAACGTGGCAGAAAACCGCACCCACGAAGGCTATTTGTACAAGCGTGGGGCCCTACTGAAAGGCTGGAAACAGAGATGGTTCGTTTTAGATTCTATCAAGCACCAGCTCCGATATTATGACGCGATGGAGGACTCCCATTGTAAAGGATTTATAGGTATGTAAGCGATTTAGCTTTTATTAAGCTATGGAATGTAGCATTAAGAGGCCACTAGGCCCATATTTTGGTAATCATTCTTAACTTTTCATCCTGCACATTTCATTTTCAAGTATGAACTTCCAAGTTTTTTCTACTACTTGTATCTATTTTCAGGGTCTTTTTTTTCCTATTATCATTACTAAGATGATTCTTCTTAACGTTTTTCTATAAAATAAACAAAATGCTGTGCATAAATATTCAAGAAGGCAACAAAATTCAAATAATTAATATTTTGCAGTCCACTAAACTAAAAATATGTTTAACCTCGATTAAAAAAATTAAATAGCCCATATGCCATGCATATTTTTTAAAGAAACAGAATAATCTATACATATACAGTGAGTGCCAAAAAGCATTGGTCAGTTTCAATTTGTAATAACAATTTATTTGCTTAAATTACACAGTTAATCAGAACTATTTCTTAAAGACTAAGAATGGGAGATTCACTTATGAAAAATGCTGTCGGTTAAATGACTCCCCTCTTGTTGAATGCACTCTTTTAAACGGTGGCCGAAATCTCTCATCACACGTTGCCGCATATCCTGCAGTATAGCTTCAATATTTTCCCGAATAAACATTTTAAGCTTTTCCAGATTTCTTATCTTTCTTGTAAATACTCTGTTCTTCAAGTAATCCCAAAGAAAAAATCAGGAGTGGTTATGTCCTGCGATCTCGAGGGCTAATGAAGGTCACCATAGCAAGAAATCAGTTTATTTGGAAACGATTGTCGTAGGAGATTCGTATTAATTCTTGCGGTGTAATTTGTAGCACCGTCCTGTTGAAACCAATATTCATTTACTATCTCCTCTATTTGCGATAAAAAGATCTTTAAAGCATGTAATGTCTTGGAGATGTAACCGTTGCCGTTTCACCAATTTCCTCGAAAAATGAGCCCCGACAATCTTTGACGGTGAAACAGCACACCAAACTGTCACTTTCGGAGGATGTCAAACATTGAAACAAAACTCCCAAGTTTCCGATTTATGAAGAAATTATCATTGATTCCATAGGTGAAGTGTATGGGTTTTTATTAGGTATTGAAACTGACCAATGCTTTTTGGCGCTCACTGTATAAAGGAAAGTCACAACCCTGACTAATCAACGCAGAGCCGAAACCACTGGCACTAAAAACTTGAAATTTTGGTGGAAGGTTCAATTTGTTATGTAAGGTAGTGCTAAGAAGGGATTTTTTGCAATTCGACCCCTAAGGGGGTGAAAAGGGGTAAAATGTGTTTTCACGAATTCTTCAATATCTCGTACACCCGATAAGATATCAGTTTGGTGTTTGCTTGCAAAGATTATCAATGCAAATCCCTAGAAACGTATTTTAAGATTTTTCCCTAATCAACCCCTAAAGGTGCAAATCTGGATTGGGGGTGAATTAAAGAACCCTTCGTATCTCCTATGTTTATTGAGTTAGAACATTCTTTTTTGGCATATAGATGTATTTTTAAAATATTTAGAAAGGAGTTTAAGGGATTTTGAAAATATTAACCCTAAAGGGGTGAAAAGGGGTAAACTGTATTTTCACGAATTCCTCAATATCTCTTAGACCCGATAAAATATCGACTTGGTGTTTGCTTGCATAGGTATCCAATATAAGTGTCTAAATACGCATTTCAGGATTTTGCCATAATCAACCCCTAAAAGTGCAAATCTGGATTCGGGGTGAATTAAAGAACCCTTCATATCTTCTATGTTTATTGAGCTAGAGCATTCTTTTGTGGCATATAAATGTATTCTTAAAACATTTAGAAAGTGGTTTAAGGGATTTTAAAATGTTGCCCCTAAGGGGTGAAAAGTGGTAAACTGTGTATTCACGAATTCCTCAATATCTCTTAACCCCATTAAATATCGACTTGGTTTTTTGCATGCATAGGTATCCAATACACATGTCTAAAAACACGTTTCAGAATTTTCCCAAATCAACCCCTAAAGGTGCAAATCTGGATTCGGGGTGAATTAAAGAATCATTTGTATCTCCTATGTTTATTGAGTTAGAACATTGTTTTTTTGGAATACAGATGTATTCTTAAAATATTTAGAAAGGGGTTTAAGGGATTTTAATGTTACCCCTAAAGCGGTAAAAAGGGAAAAGGGGTAAGGTGTTAAGTTTATCTTGCTATAATTTATGAATACAACATTTAGTTTGGACGTATATATTTTAATTTTATCTCATTGTTGTATTAAAACTATAGTGTTATCAATATATACAAGGAGAACGACAATTACGTACACATTTCCAGGGGGTACGTGAAGCATAAAAAAAGAGTTGTGGAGAAATTTTTTCGGAAGAATTTTGTTTTCTTTTTTCCAACAATATTGTTTTGCGGCGTTTGTTAGTTTAGCGTGTTGTGTGAGGAGGTGGGGGTGCCCTAGAGGTCATTTGAAATTTAGAAGAAAAAGCATTTGTTGCCCGTACGAAGAACGGGTATCTTGCTAGTATACTATAAAAATAAGTAAGTACATTTACCCTATTCAGCTAAATACAGGCCCCTTATTTCTCTTTTAGAAATACTCCCCTAACAATAATGAATTGAAAGATATAGCTTTAGTTCGACAATCTACATAGTAGTTATTTACATTACGGTGGCATTTCTTCAATTCTGACGCTGTAAAAAAAAATAAGGCACAGTACTCGCAGAATTCATGTACATTTAGCTATTGTAGCATTAACATCATATCGTGTATATCTGTCATATTTTAAAATAATTCTAGCTCCTTTATTAGTCCAGTCCAGAAATACAAAGTATTATCAAAAATTATTCTCATCTAGTATAACTATGGAATAGTTCTTAATTTATGAATGCAACCATAAGTCACTTATACTCGCACATGCAGTCGTTGTTTTCGATGGATATCCGTTTGATGGCGGCAAAAAATACCAAGACTGTAGAAAGACTTCGCCGATCGAAAAAGCAAATGTCTGCGGATGTTATTTTCGATGAAACAATGCCAGTTCTAGTTTCCCAAGAACGATTTCTAGCAAACGAAAGAATAAAGTCCGTTTGATTTCGATGCTGAAAAAAAAACATTCGAACATTACTGTATTACAGTTAAGCAGACTGAAGAAGATGTGTTGATTGTCAACACGGCGATTTCTTTGTGCTCAACATTTGATACTGTTTTCGTCCTTGGAGCAGACGTTAATCTTCTAGTCCTGCTGACGGCATTAGCAACATCTACTTTTGCAAACCTGGGAGAGGCAAACTTCTTGAAAGAGTGTATTCTGCAAATAGTTTCAAATATGAAAAAGCATTTGAGAACATTCTGTTTCTCCATGCGTTTAGTAGCTGCGACACAACGTCGTCCATCTACAACCAAGGAAAAACAAAATTTTGTTGGCTTGTCCAGAAAAGCACAAGACTCAATGACAGTATAGGCATATTCAAACATCACGATGCCAACCCAGATGATATCGCAGGTTAGGGTTGTGCCTTTGACCGGTCAACAACTTTTTGGTCAATTGACCAGCCAATTGACCGCTCATTTGACCATTTTAAGTTTTTTAATTAACCTTTTTTTAATCAATTGTATTGATAGTTCTGTAAGTTTAAGCAAATCACAAAGTTAACTAGTATCATATTACCACCAACCCTTTTGATTAGTATTTATAAGTGCATATAATTAACAGTTTTAACAATTATTTCATTTTATACTCTCGGTAACTAAAATAATACACCATTTATTGGCCATATATTTATGCTTCAATAAAAACAAATCATTACTGCATAAGTACAGCAAAGAAGAGAATAATAACAAACTAAAATGTATTAAGAAACCCCCCAAGAAACATTGGTCGCTGTGTGAATCCCCTCGCTAAATATGTAAATCCCCTGCATTTTTGCAATTTCAGTAAATGTTTGATGAGTTACAGGCTTACAGCCAATAATAAAGACCTTCTACAAAAAAAACCTTGATTGATAGTGTAATTTAATATAAGCAATTTTAAGGCTAAAAGAGCATTTGACAGCGAATTTGACCACACAGTTTTTGACCGTGGTCAAATTGACCGGTCAATTGACCAAGGCACAACACTATCGCAGGTGCTGAAGCACGCTTTTTCGTTGTTTTGCATGGTGGCAACATGGAAAAAAATACCTTACCGTTACCAACATTTCGCAAAATTAAATGCAAGAAACACATTTAGTTTTGTTTCTTTGCCACCAACGAGGACGCTGCACAGTATCACACATTTAGGACGTACGTATCACCAGGTCCAACAGTGGTATGGAATTGAAAAAAATGCACAAGACTGGGGCTGGATAGTTGGCACGAATGGGCTCACTCCAGTAACAATGACAGAGAATGTAGTGTAGCGAGTGTGTAGCGATATCGATTGCTATTGACGTCGTATTTGAGTGCTAAACAAATCGAAGTTTTTAAGTGGTAAAGTGCATCTAAAACCTAACGAAATATGTTAGAAATGAAGTAGTGGGTGCAGGACTACCGTAAATAATTATAATTATTGGGAATTCTGTCGAAAAAAGGATTATTTATGCAAGAAAACTGGTTGTTTGGATTGTAAATTGTGCATATGCGCGTGCGCTAATGAAGTTCGTTGAAAATTGGGAAATACAGTGACCAGTGACTGTAAAAAGTTTTCAAAATGAGTAATTATAATTGTTTGAAATGTAAGACGAAATTTAAAGATAAAAAATATTTGGGTGATAAAGTGTTCAAATGTGATGCCTGTAAAAGAGTTATATGTGAGATATGTATTGCAGACGAATTCACAAAGACTGAAATTAGAGTGTTGCAGTTAAAAGGTACCAGAGGATTGAAATATTTTTGTGAAGTATGTGATAATTGATAAAATAGTGAGAGATAGGAGCTTGCTAGAAACATTCACAGAAGTGCAAAAAGCGTTGGAGGAAAAAATTAATAAAATAACTGATGTAACTGAAATAATTGAAAAATTGGAGAATTTAATTCAAAATTTAATGGAAGTGGCTTCTACTGCCGATAGCAGGAAAGTAATACTAAGTGAGGGAGTAAAAACGGATACGTATGCTGATAAAATAAAGAAATCTGGAGAAAAATTATTGGTGAAACCTTTGGATAAAACAAATGTTGACTCAGACAAAACTATTGAAAATATAAAAAATGCCATTAAACCAGCTGACTTAGAGGTTGGCATTACTGGTGTTAAGAAGATAAATAAAGGGGAACTAGTTATTTTGTGTGATGATAAAGTGGACAGAGATAAAATTATGAAAGAAGTTACAGATAAACTGGGGAAAAATTAGTGCTAAAATGGTAGAGAAGAAAAATGTTAAGATTAAAATTATTGGAATGTCAAATCGACTAACAGAAGAAGAGTTAGAAATGTGCATAAAAAAACAAAATAAATTCAGTATCAAAGAAAACATGATCCTAAAAGTTGAAGTAATTAAAAAAATTAAAACTAAATATATGGCAGTTGTGGGCACTGATGGTAAAACCTTTAATGAAATGAAGAAAATGGAAAAATTGAGGATTGAATGGGATATATGTCCGGTATATGACTATGTTAACGTGATGCAATGTTATAAGTGTCTGGGTTATGGACATAAGTCTGGGGTATGTAAAAATAAGGAGCATTGTATTTTGTGTGGTGAGGAGAGTCATAAGACAGTTGATTGTGAAAGTCAAGAGAGAAAATGCAACAGAATTGATGTTGAATTAGATTTTAAACATGCAGCTAATGATAGAAAGTGTCCGGTATATCTCAGACAAATAGAGAGACAGAGATAATTAATTAAATATGAAGAATAGCTACTAATAACAAAATTAGAGGAAATTATATGTTTTAATGCTCAGAGTGTAGTGGCACCTCTCGATGAACTTGTACACTTTGTGGATTGTCGTAAGCCATCGGTGCTTTGCCTAACAGAAACTCATTTAACAAATAATATTGAGGACTTTGAAACTAGCATAGACGGTTATAGTGTTATAAGAGTGGATTTAGAAAGTAGAACTACGGGTGGAGTCGTTTGTTATGTGAAGCATGATATCCAGTATGAAGTCGTTAGTTTAGAATGGGTAAGAGGACGGAACTACTGGATTTTACCTATTAAATTTAAAAATGAAGGTGAAACATTGATTTTAGTGTGTGTTTATCACTCGCCAAGTGCATCGCATGGGAACTTTTTAAGGTACTTTGAGTTAATGTGTGAGGAAATTATTTTGGAGCATTCTGATAAACTAGTAATTGTTGGTGATTTTAATCTAGATTGGAACTCTGAGTTATACTATCCTGTCAATTTAAAGAAGTGTGTGAACGATTTAGGACTCACAAATGGTTGAAGATTGGACACACATTTTACAAAACAATTATTAATCTAGTTATAACAAACTGCAGTGACTTAAAAGTGCAATTTATAGATGAACCTAAGATATCATACCATAGAACACTCATGATTATTGGTGGTGATAGTCAATTCAAAATGAAAAGTATTGTGAAGGGTAGAATTAATAGGCATGAATGTCAGGAAAAGTTGAAAAATCTTACCGTAAACTATCGATCAAAGAATGTATCTGAAAAATTTGATGAATTTTTTAATAAGATGTCAATAATACTGCATGAAGTTACACCGAAAAGAGAAATTGTGATCAAAATTACAAATTCATGGTTTAATAAAGACATATACGATTGTATAAAAAGAAGAAATATTGCATACAAAAAATTTGTATTTACTGGATTGGAAATAGATTGGAAAAATTACAAAAAAGAAAGAAATTATACGGTAAGGGCTATACAAATTCAAAAGTGCAAGACCTATGAAAGAAAAATAGATGAATGCAAAAATTACTCCAAACGAATGTGGAAAACATTAAAGTCGCTGTTTTCACAGAAAAATACAGAAGAATATTTAAGTATACAATTTGAGGATAACATTGTAAAAGGTGAAAAAGATATAACCGAAAACTTCAATAAGTATTTTATTGACAGTGTTAATGATATAATTTCTAGTATTACACCAACTAACGTGACTTATGGGATGCCTGATGTAGCCAGTGTGATGTCTGAATTCACATTACTAAACTAAACTAATCTGAAAACGGTTCTGAATAGCCTGAAAAGTAAAAACAGTCCTGATGGAATCAGTGTGAAGTTCTTATGTGACTATTTTGATGAGTTATCAGATGTATTGTTACATTTGATAAATTCCTCGCTGGAGAGTGGAGTGTTTCCTCGGGGGCTCAAGACTTCGTTAATTATACCTATACGGAAGATAGCTCGCAATACCAAGTATAATGAATTTAGACCTATAAACCTACTGCCTGCAGTGGAAAAAGTAATTGAGCGGATTGTTTATATGGAGTTATCAATTTTTTAAAAAGAAAACAACATCTTGTGTGAACATCAGTCAGGTTTTCAGGAGGGATATAGTTGCGAAACGGCTCTTCAGTGTATATTACATAATTGGAAGGTGAGCATAGAAAAAAATGAAATGGTTGGAGTGGTCTTTCTAGACTTAAAAAGAGCTTTCGAGACAGTCGACAGAAAAATTTTAATTGAAAAACTGTTTAAGTATGGACTGAGAGGTACTGTTATTGCCTGGATGACTTGTTATCTAAGTGAAAGAAGGCAAAAAGTGAAGGGCGGTGAAGAAATATCTTTAGAACTTGACATAAACGTTGGCATACTGCAGGAGAGCATATTGAGTCCTTTATTATTTATGCTGTATGTCAATGACGTTGCTGCATGCATGGAGTTCTGCAATTTCCATCTTTTTGCAGATGATACAGTGATATATTATTCAGGTGAAAATCGTACGACACTCATTAATAGAGACCGGATTTATAATTTTTTACATGTTTTATTTGCCGAGCTAGATGCAGCTGGTGAATTAAAACTATCCGTTTTTCTTCAAAAGAAAACTAAATACCAAGTTTTATTTCGCATATAACTTAATATTTTGACTTTTTATCGCATAAAAAAATATTGTCCATATAATTGCAAATAACCGCATATTTAATCAATATTTTCGCTAAATTCTCCATCTGTAGTGAAAAAAACATGCATATTTTTTTTTCGTTGCCAATACGGTTTTGGTTGAGCGAAACATTTTGTCCAAGTACTGAGTCAAACCACCTGACCTGACCATCGATCTACATGGCGCTCTAAGTATGTCGACCGCTTGATTTTCTCAGTAGCACTGCACCCTGACTTGCGAATAAATTAGAAGCGGCTCTAGCTACAAATCGAGTTCTTTTACATAAATTTAAAGAAAGTGATTTGTTGTTAAACTTCCTAATTATGCCAAAAGTGGGGTCATCTAGAGCGGATTTACTGAGAAAGTGGATTAAAGTCTCCAATCATCTAACTACTGATGGAAAAGTCGTCTTCTGCAACGCCTGCTCAAAACAATTTTACTATTAGAAAAGCAATTTTTAAATGTTGGTCATTTTAGGTTACGTCAAATCAAAAATATCAGATTGACCAGCATTTATCGACACAGCTTCATAGGGGTCAGAGAAGAAATCGTTTGGAAAACTTCACCAGGCTTTCATTTCTACGCTAGCCAGTAACTCACAGCAAGCTGGTGAATTGGGAAATGAGTTTTTCTTCGATCTATGTAATACTATGGCTCAATCGAATATACCGTGGTACAAATTAGAACAACCGGCCTTTCGGACATTTTTGGAAAAATATTGTAATCGGCACATCCCAAATGAATCGACGCTGCGCAAAAATTATTTAAGTAAATGTTACCACGAGCGCCTTAATACTATAAAAGAGAAAATTGGGAACAACAGCATTTATTTTGTGGTGGATGAAACTACAGACGCATGTGGGCGTTATATTGCAAACATACTCGTTGGAGTATTAAGTGACACAGAACCACCAGTGTCTTACCTCCTTCACACTGCAGCGTTGGAAAAAAAAACAATCATTCAACTATTGCTCGTTTTGTCAACGATAGTTTGGTTCTTTTGTATTCGCCAAATCCAGTTAAATCTGAAAACATCAAGTTAATGCTCTCTGATGCTGCAGCCTACATGCTTAAAGCAGGACAAGCTCTCCAAGTATTTTATCCAAATTTAATTCAGTTTACTTGTATGGCTCACGCGTTGAACAGATTAGCTGAATTGATACGTTTGGAATACCCCGCTGTCAACAACTTGATCAACAATGGCAAAAAAGCCATTCAAAAATTGTTTTCTTGATTTTGGAGATGAATCGGCAGCTCTTACAAATTGCAAAGAATGTTTTTCGAATAAGATTGTTCCTCAACAATTGGCTTTTATTAAAACGCATTTTTCAGAATTATCATCAACAATAGAGGAGCTGGAAACCTCTCAGATGTTCTTAACTGACGCTCTGAAAATAACCGAAAATGTTGCAAACAAATTAAAATTGGTTCCTGGCGCTATAGGCAATAAAATGATAACCAAACTTGAAAATGTTTTGCGTCGAAATCCGGGGTATCAAAAAATGAAAAACATTTGTGCGGTTTTGCGGGGAATCGCCGTCGAGAATATTGAAATGAACCCCACAGAAATATCTTTAATGAAATATGCTCCTATCACGTCATGTGACGTGGAGCGATGTTTTTCTATGTATAAAAATATTCTTTCAGACAAGCGTCACAATTTTACAGTTGACAATATCAACAAACTTCTTGTCATTTATTGCAATTCAATTTAGTGTTAAATAAAATATTTATTTTAGTATACTATACTATAACTAGAATGTTAATAAATCACTAATATCTACGCATATGAAAAAAATATTTAAAATGTGGAAAATAAATAAAATTTTTGTTTCAGCATATTTTTTTTATTTACTCGCATATATTACTACATTTGAACATTTTCACAGCATATATTGATACTTTTTAAGCGCATAAAAAAAACTTATATTGCGGTTTGTTACTGCATATAAATCCGGTCTCTACTCATTAATGACCAATAGAAAAATTAGTTCACGAGCCGTATCCAAGACAACAAAAAAATTTCTTGGAAATTTTGTAGGTAGACATTACTTCTTTTTAGGGTTTGTGTCGTTACGATTTTCTTACCGAATCTGCATTCGAGCATTAATTCATATCCGGAAATTATTTTTCGTGCACTCAACAACGTCCTAATTTGCCCTCGCGTAATACGACGTTGTTGAAACGCACTCAAAAAAATTTCCGGAAAGAATTAATGCTCTTATGAGATTATATGTGAAAATTTATTGATGTAGTAAACGTTATAAATCAAGAATTGACAAGTGTTGGTAAATGGTTGTCAGCAAATTGAATGTGTCCAAAACTAAATTTATGATGTTGGGAAATAGGTCATTATATAAAATCTACAAAGAGTCTAATGCAAGAATGGTGGAACAAATTAAGTATTTGGGAATAATGGTGGATAGGGACTTAAAATTTAATTATCATGCTGACTACATCTGTAAGAAAATATCCAAGAAATTAGGAGTGTTGGCTTGTGTAGGAAAATATCTTTCTGCGTACTCGCGATTACCTGTATACAATTCAATCGTGAGACCGCACTTTTTCTATTGTGGGACAATTTGTTTAGTGAAGGGGAATTGAACAGACTGCAGGTGCTACAGAATAGATGTATGAGGGTTATTTTGAAATGTGACAGATTTACTAGAATCAAGGATATGTTACGTGAATTAAGGTGGTTAAATGTAAGGCAACTGGGTAAATATCAAGCAATGATATTCATATATAAAATAATAAAAAAAGAAGTGCCAAATTATCTTCACAACATATTAATCTTGTGTAGTGATATACATGAACATGAAACACGAAACAGAGAAAACTTTTACTTGAGGACTCAAAAAAAAGTGTATTTGTATTAATTCAATTTTTCATATGGGTCAAATAGAATATAATAACTTAAGTGCCAGTATTAAAAAAGCGAAAAGTGTTGCAATATTTAAGTGAAATCTAAAAGACTTTTATTTGTTAAGCGAAGACTAGTCATTGTTAGACGTTGTTGGTGTTGTATAGTGGTTGTTATTAGCAAGTTGCTAAATAAAGAATTACTTACTTACTTACTTAAAATCCAGCATCCAAGACTTTATTAAAATTAATTTCATGCCATTGTAAGAAAGGATGCGGCAGAGCATGTGACTGCAGGAAAATTGGGATGAAGTGCTCTATTCTGTGTAGATTCTATATTGGTCAATCATGCGAAAATGCACCAGAAGTTCAAATCGAGAGTGGGGACGAAGATGAGGACATTTCATCAATGGAAGTCCCGAGTCTCAGGAGCAATGACTTCGAAGATAACATTGAGGATAAAGACTCTTATGGAGACGTCAATATCTACCGACCGGGGCCTTCAAAAATTAAAAAAAATATATATTATATAATCGCAAACATGAAACATCACTAAACTGGAGCATCTGTGGATTAGGCCTACTGAGATACCACAATAAACAAAAGCGCCATTAACTCTACCTCATGGTGGTGTGGAAATGAGTTTACTTTACGTTTATCAAATTATTATAACTACGTAACGAATAGCCAGAAATAATACAAGAAAAATAAGAAATTACACTATTTTTTGGAGAAATGTTCATCTTTCCACCGCTGTAACTCCTTTCATACTAGACTTACAAAAAATAGTTATATACAAAAAATGTCAAGAATCTTGTCTTCTTTAACTTTGAATTAGACTTTCTTGGCGTAGCATCAACCGTTGTGAAGTCATTTGGAAAAAGCACCTTTAATCCAAGATTGCTGCTCGTGCGGCGCCCTTCCAAGGTCGACTAAACAACATATATAAAAATCGTTTATACTCCACCTTTTGTAAGGCAAAAATCCCTACTGACTGGACTATATTCTGTGACAATTGTAGTCTATCTAACTCTATTGTTAAATAAATAGGTATAATAAGGTACCACAGAAATAAAAATAAGATATTATTGTTTTGTAGACAGTATTTAAGGTTGTAACATTAAGAAATTTACTTAGTTTGTTCATAACTCTTTTTAACTATTTTTTACAAACATAGTCTGCACGTTCACTAAATCTTAATTCTCTGTTCTCAATAACTCCTAAGTATTTGTTACTACTGACCAAGGCAAGGAATAATATGCACTTGAACATGTAGAAATATGCGCATATATATGCATTAAAAATAGCCAAAATATGCACCAAATATGCATAATCTCTTTTGAAATATACAGTGTTTCCTCGAATTCTGTATTTAAAACAACAGTTTTGGCCAACGGCTTAGTTTATTTTTACAAAAATACACAAAATATAAATATAAACTAATCTTAACTTATTCTTAATTGTTTATTTAAACTTGTAAAACAGTTTTCTAATTTTAATCTTTATTTTTTATCGAACTACAGTACAACTTCGCTAATCCGGACAGAAAAAATTTTCCTCCTGTCCGGATTTGCGAATTTTACGGATTACGGAAATATTAAAAAAAATACACAAATAAAGCAAGAAATATGTTTTTAATGAATTCTAACTGTTTTTATAAACAAATAACAAAACTATATTCATACAGAATAATTTTTCTTAAAATAAACACTAAATTTTGCTGCTTCGCGTTTTCAAAAAATTGCGTACTGGCCTTTCCTTTCAATCTTCTTAATAAAAGAACATCTTGCATTGGAATGTTATTTTCTTCTGCCCATTAAATGCATTGAGAAAATGACCGAACAACATCGCTATGCTTGATTTTATTACAAGATTCGTCTACAAACTCACATTCAGACTCGATAATATTATTCAACTCATTATCGTCAGCTTTTGAAGCCTCCAGAATTAAATCTTGATCCGTAAAATTTGTCATCTCCTCATTTTGCCCAGTTGCCCAATTAAAGACTTCCTCAGAACTAACTTGTGGACTAATAGAATTCAACATTTCCGTAATGGCGTTTAAATCTGTATTTGCAGATTCAGATTCCCACTCCTCTTCATCCCATTGTTCTTTTGGCCAGAGTGGCGTCCAACTTTTTCTGATATTTTTTTCTGTTATACTTTTCCATGATTCATGACAGCCTCCTTCAAATTGTAGCTTTTCAAAGTGTTTGTTAAATCATCGTCTTGAGATATTAAGTTCGCCAATAATTTTTTTCTGTACGCCACTTTAATATTTTGGATCAAATTTTGATCCATTGGCTGTATTATCGCTGTGCAGTTGGGGAGTAAAAACATAACTTTGAAATTTGGATCAAAATTTAATACATCTTCTGCTGGGTGTGAGGGAGCGTTATCTATTAGAAGAAGCGCTTTTTGTGGTAAACCTTTCTCGTTCAAAAATTTTTTTACGTGCTTAATAAAACATTGTTTAAACCAGTCCATGAAAATTGTTTGGGTCATCCACCCTTTCCTGCTGGCTCTATACTCGACAGGAAGATCAATGTTTTTAAAACATCTGGGGTGGAGAGATTTGCCAAGAACAAGTAGTGGTAGCTTGTGGGTGCCTGCCGCATTTGAACAAGGCATAAATGTGATTCTATCCTTGGAAACTTTTCTGCCGGGAGCTGATTTTTCCTTTTCATGGACCCAAGTGGTAGTTGGTAAAGTTTTCCAAAATGCAGCACTTTCGTCAGCGTTATACACGTGGCTTTCTGATAAATCCATTTTGTTAACCAACTGTAGGAACTTCTTTTGGAATGGTGCCTCCGCACATGTATCACTAGACACTTTCTCCCACAAATTTTTAAAAATCGAATTCCATGCCTCTTTTTAAATTTATCGAACCAACCGGAACTTGCTAAAAAATCATATTTTCCAGTTATTTCTCTATAAAAAAATCTCGCTTTTTCACGTAAAATTTCCCATGAAATTGGTACATGAACGTTTCTCTGTTGTAAGAACCAAGTACACAAAGCCTTCTCCACCTTAGGATGATCACCTTGACGAATAACTTTTTTGGAACCTACATACAAGCCCTGTTTTAATTTTTCTAATTTGTACATAACTCATAAAATCATGCATACCTGGTCCTTGAAATGTAGTTGAAACAAACTGTCTAATTTTATTTTTCTTTTGTTTAATGCCATATATTGTTGATTTCGGCACTTTGAATATTTCGGCTGCAAAGCGAATACTTTTCCCACTCTCAAGAGAATCTAAAATTTTGCACTTCTCTTTAAGAGTAAGAGTTTTGTGGCCTCGCTTCATTTTAACTAAAAACTACAAATGTATGTACGTACTTTTACTAGCGTCAACAAACTGAGAATGGGGTCACGAAGAAACCGTAAACGCGAGGCATTTGATGTTTTAGTAGAAAATTAGGGGATTCCCTGAAGTTTATTGACGGTTGGGGCACGTAATTCACACGATTTTAAATGTGTCCGGATTATAGAGGTAAATGACACAAAACTGTCCGAATTGTAGTAAAGTCCGAATTACTGGAGTGTCCGAGTTAACGCATGTCCAGATTAGTGAAGTTGTACTGTATAACAATTGATATTTAAATGTTTTTCTAAATTAGCTGGAAGAAAAGGCTGCCTTTTGTCAGTTAAAATATTTTTATACACAGGAAAACTTCTCTCCACGTCAACTGACGTAATTGGAGCATTTTTTAGATTGCTAATAATCTCCGAATCTAAAGAAATTAAATCATTGTCAAATTTACCTTTTAAAATTTCACTAATTTGAGTAAGAGTCTTAAATCCTTCGTTTTTATTTAAGACTTCATGTAATTTTTCGTGCCAGTATCACTCTTAACCTCTTTAATTAAACTTTGGAATTTTAAATTTTTTTCGATTGATTCTATTAAAGGAACTTCTGCTGCTTGTAACTGTGTAAGAGTGGTACTAACAAAAGCATAATTAGCTTTAATAAATGTCAGTTGATGTGAAAGTTCTTTTTTTTCAACAAAAGCTTTGATTCTTTGATTGCGCTGGAGCTGTCATCGAAATCCAAAATTAATTCCTTGACATTATTAAAATTATTTGCATAATACAGCGCTGCATCCAACCACGTGCCCCATCTCATAATGACTGGTTTTGGGGGTAAAGGAATACCTGTCAATTTTTCTTTAAACATCTGTACTCTTAAGTGGTGCCTTAACAAAAAATTGTTTCACGTTATTAATTAAATTAACTAAAGGAAATTCGTCTCGAATTTTTTCGGCAACTCTGTTTACCCCATGTGCCAGATAAATAGTATGTATTAAATTTGCATAGAATATTTTCAAGTTTTGTCCTGCTTTTAACATATATGGAGCTGCATCAGAAAGCATTAAAATGATTTTTTGGGTGGGAACCGCTTCCAGTAGAAAAAAGTTTGATAAATTTTCGCTTACAAATCTAGCAACTGTAACACTGTTAGTCTTTTCGAGTTCTTTTGAATTAATTTTTCACAATTTAAAGCTCCAATAATTAAATTTGCAATATATCGCCCGCAGCTATCGGTAGTCTCATCAACAGAAAAATATATGTAATTACTTCCAATTATATCTCGAATCGAAGTGATGGTTGTGACTTAAATTTTATCTACATATTTTTTTCTTAAGTACTTTGATCGGGCACATGTTTATTGGTGTATTTTTCCAAAAATAATTTAAAACTCAGATGTAATAACTTTGTAAGAGGTATGTTAGCGCTAATTAATGCATCACATAAATCAAAATTAAATTCTTCTTGAAGATTCAGCTTTGATGATGTAGCAAAAGATTTCCATAGGGGCAATTGCAGTTTAGTCCGTTTACAGTTGGCTTGATGCGAAGCCGTCTTTGTGTGTTGAATCACTTGAAATTTTTTATCAGATGCAATCTGTAGCAATAAAACCTTACTTAGATTATTTTTAACATCTACGGGGTAGGTATGACCAAAAAAATATGCAGGTGCTATTAGTACTCACCACTTTACTGCAGGCTTTGCAAGAAATTTCTTTGTTGTTTAAAACAAGTTCGGGAAAATCCTTGATCCATAAATGAACTAAAGAGCTGTCTTTCGGCATTTTTACTTGCACCACGTGGAATTCGCAGACTGAATTTAAAATTAGTTGAACGCTTAAGTCACTGTTCAGTGTTCACAATGAAGTTCAACTCGAAGGAAAATTGGACTACATAACTGCTTCGTGAAACTCGAAACTTAAACTAATAGCAACAACCCATAACAAGAAGATCTGCCCTTCAGAGTTCTCACAAGAATGTAACAAAGGTATTAGTCATTTCCTAGAAAGTCGTTAAGTGATTTATCCTGATTTAAACCTATTCATGTAAAATGTCATTTAAGACATTTTTTAGAAGCTTAGAACTACCCTAACTCCTTACAATTTCAAACAAAAGAAAATTTAAAACTTCTTAGAATTTATTTGTACATATTTATTTAGGGTTAAAAATTTGTGTTTTAGAGAAAATAAAGGCAAAGAAAAAATTATCTGTAAAAATGTATGCACAAATAATCGCACAATCTTCTTAAAATGAAATGCATTTTTTATTTTAGAGCAAATATGGTCTTGATAAAGTTTTATGCACAAGGTCCTGAAATATGCAAAATATGCAAAAATTAATTGGCTTAATTACACTCGATTTACATAGATACACGCAGATCCAAAAGCTCAGATCTGACATATTATTAGTTTAGAACATACATTTGCATAAAATCACTGCCTTGCTACTGACTAATTCACTTCCTTGATTGTCCACTAATACTTGAAGATTTTGCTCATTGCATATTTCCAGCACCTTCTTTTTTCCAATCGCCATATACCTACTTTTGTTAAATATTTGTGTGGTGAGGCGTTTTAACGAATTTGTGACAATTTATTTTGCTAATTTCAAAAATTACGGTTTAATCTAAGTAGGTAGATCTTCCTGAAATTTTGTATAGTGCCATAATTTCTCATTCTGAACAACTTTTCTTAGTACAATTTTGCCATATCATGAACAGAAAAAGTAGTTTACCTGAAAAGAAAATAGTTTTCACTTAACTGTCAAGGCCGACTTGTTTTTCGAAAACTGAAAATATTCTTAAAATTCTCTTCAGACCAAGAAGGTCCACAATCTTAAAATAAATTCGAAAATTTTTAGTCCATCGTATCTCTTATAACATCAATCCTGGGATACATTGTATATAAGAAATTAAGTTTTTATTTAGTTATTGCATTTTTGTATTTTTTCAAGTAACAGTTCATTAAAATATCGTAATTATTGCTTTTCAGACTTAGCAGAAGTGATGTCAGTGACGCAAGCCCCACCGGCGCCCGGACCACCTAAGAAAACCGACGATAAATCGTTCTTTGATGTAAGTGCCCATTTCTGAAAATGCTCATCCAATATAGCTCGCTCTCTTTTTAGCTGCGAACCTCAAGACGCACATATAACTTTTGTGCTGCCGACGCTAGTTCCGCGCAGGAGTGGATAGAAAAGCTCCAGGCTTGTCTCCAATAAGCTACAATCCAAAGCTACTTTAGTCATATGATCTGTTTTATATGTAGGTTGACAATAAATGTTGTTTGTTTTATATCAAATCGTTATTTATCTAAAATAATAGGAAGATATGAAACAAGTGAATTGCACAAATGTTTAAGCTTTTAAGTTTATTTTATTTATGTCTATTGTTTTCAGAGTCGTTTCGGCGCCTCTCAAATTATTTATTGTTTGTAGTTTAGCTGTACTTGGTTTATTTGCTAAGTGTCACCTGCTCAAAGTCAAGATAGACGATTAATTAGATTGTTACCTAATACTGTTAGTGGACAGATCTCCCGATATTTTACACAGAACCCCTCACCCAGTAGTTTAATTCCCCACCTCTGCGGCAAAAGTTGTAACAGATTTATGTAGATATTTCTAACTAAAAAACTCACCCGTTTCCTTCCATCCACGGCGCTCGACTGACTACCAATACTCATAACTCAGTAGAATATCTCTGGCGAGCTCTTTGGATTGAAGCTTCTTGTTGTGTTTATACAATTCTATCGATGTTTATATTAGCAATATGTTGCTTTCATCTAGCAAGCACGCACCATCCAATTGACCTTTGTAGGCGACAGAATGGTACTTGTAAAAGTCAAAAGGTGACTGCGCCTTGCCAACGTGCAAATAGAAAAAGCAAACCGTGATGCTACGCTCTCTTTCCTGTTGACTAATTTTATTGTAACACTTAAGTCGGTATCACTGCATATCACGAGCATTTCGCTGTATTTTTGATAATCAGGGAATATTAGTTTTAAAGGGCAGTTCTCCAGCGATTAAAAATTTATTCAAAAATATACATCCGCAACAGTAACTACATTCCCTTACGTAAACTGCGATCACTTAAACTTATTTACATCGTTAAAACATGTGTGATACGAACTGTAACTATTTTGTCCATAGGTTCCTTATGTTAATGTTTCTTAATTGTAATACCCTGTGGGATAACTGCCAAAGTCATATTATCTTTTCAATCTTATGTGATGTACTATTGTAAAAAAATACAAAATACTGCAACATCTGCGTTTCATTACACGGGCTGGACGTGAATCCTAATTGCTAGCTGGTTATTGTCTGTGAAGCCCTGTGCGAACAAGTCTTCGATCAGGGCAAATTCAGTGTACCCAAAGCCGCGGGGATTTAAATCCTGCACTGGTCGCTTGAATGCCTCGAGCTCGGGCCTCGTCATCATTGTCTCCCGTATGTTGTGGAAGGATTCGCTAAAATTTAAATGTATAAACATAACATACAAATTGTGAGAAGCTATGATGTTCATAATTTGCCTAGAACTGGATGGCCAAAAACTATAATTAGTGAAAATTGGCTCATATTGCAATCAAGTCTACAAGTGTCGAAGCGTGTGAGTGGGCGTGTTTACGATTTTGAGCGAACTATCTTATCTTCCACAGTGACCGCTGCAATTTAAAGTGCAACTACAAATCCAACTGGCCGCCAGGCTATGCAATCATCGATGGATTATTAACCAGGCAATGAAAATTCACCTAACCAGGTATTTACCGTTTGTTTGAAGTGTGGTTCGGTAAATACCTGGATTTACCGAACCACACTTCAAACAAACACATTTGCAACACCCGCCATTCATACATGCACCGGATACAAATTTGGGTTGTGCAATAGCCAGTCCAACACATGTTCCCGCTTTCTCCCAAACTGCTGTTGGAGAAACTACTGAAAGTGAAAATGCCAGTGCACACACGTGGCAAGTTATCAAAAACGAAAACGATAAACCAAAATAAATGAAAATATTCCGAGTCCACTAAACATGGAAATATCAAACACATACGAAGTACTTGCCTCACAAATTACTGGGGATAATACAGACGCAAGTAACACGAATAATAATGCGCCCAAAATGCTTAAACCTCCCCCTGTCTACATTCATAGAGTGGAAAATCTTGGAGAAATGGTCAAAACTATTTCTCCGGTGTTAGCAGAAGAACAATATTACTCAAAGATCCTGCCACACAATACTGTTAAAAGTTAATACTCATCAACCAGAATCCTACAGGATGTTAATAAGCCACTTAAAGAATGAAAAGATTGTCTACCACACATCAATTAAAGAACAGAGCCTACATTCTTCAGTCCCAATACACGATATCAAAAAGGAGCTCGAACAAAAACGTCATCAAGTATGAAACATAATGAATGCACGTCATAGAGTTACTAAACAATCTTTACCACTTTTCTTCATCGATTTAGAACCAAATAATAATAATAATACAGACATCTACAAACTGGCATTTCCAAATAATCAAAAAATAACAGTAGAACCTCCTAAAAAACGAAACACAATTGTTCAATGTACGCGATGCCAAGCATATGGACATACTAAAATGTATTGTACTAAGCCATATAATTGTGTGAAATCACACCGATTGGAAACAGTTTCAACAATTCTTAGAAGCTAACAGAATTGACAATTAGAATAAAGGAATCGGAAGACCTGGATATTGCAGTACAATATCTTACGACATTGATCCAACTCCAAGATGCGGCATGGCAAGCAACGCCAGCTGAAGAGCACTAAAAAGTTCAAAATGTTAACATACACGTGCAGGGGTCCCAGTCGTCATAAAATCATAAAAAATCATAAAATTAATAAATCTGTCATAAAACGTCATAAAATGAAGATTTTGTCATAAATTAGTTAAAAATACAATTTATTTTGTACATAATTAAATATTACATCATTTTCAATACTTCCTTTCTTGAAAAATATAATTTAAAAGTAGCGCGTGTGGATAATGCATGCGCGAGGCGAGCATATGTGTGATCTTTAACTTACTGTTGTGGGTATGCGGCACGTTGCTTCTAGATTAACGCTGCGCTGTGTTTTAGATGCATCGGATAAATCCGAGTAATACTTACCGCTTTGCTTGATAGTGACATTGTTATGGCTCGGCTAGTACAACATAACCTCAACGTCTTTTTGTGCAATGGAATGTGCAGTACGTTGTAAATAAAATTTAAATTATTTGATTCTGTACTGTTGTTTGTAGCTGTAAGTAAAAAATCCACATGCTTGGCCATACTTTGAGGTTACATTTGATATAATTATTTTAAGGTGAAGATATTCACTAATCACTAATAAAAATGGGGCCAGGTAGACAAACAAAGTATAATCAAGATTGGGAAAACAATGAAGAAACTCGGGATTGGTTAACAGCAGACTTGGCTAGTGCCTATATTTTTTGCATTTTGTAAATACTGCAGCAAAAGTTTCAAAATCTCTGGGAGAGGAATATGTCAGATTCGCAGTCATGCCAAATCTACTAAGTACTCATGTAAGAAATGCAAACCTTCGATGAAATCTGGGAAATCCAGAGTACATTTCAACAAGATGCTGCTGGAAACGTAATGTTACAAGGAGGTAATAGCTATTTAAGTAACAAGGAATGTAAGGACCTAATTATGTTAATAGGCGATACATTCCGAGTTATAGTCAAATTTATACCCATTCGGAGTCACGTGATAATCTAGTAATTTTACGTATGTCGATTCTTAAAAATGCAATTTTAGGGAAATAAATGACATTCCGTTTTGTAGGTTATCCTGACATATGCCAATTTCTAAAACAAGGTTGCTACGGGTTTATTCTCTTATATGAAATCAAACTGAATTTACAGGTTAAAGAAAACATAACATGTCGTAAAATGTAAATATAATAAAGATATGTCAGCTGCTACATTAAAAACCTGCTGCGTATAGCAAATTTTAAGTCAATTTCTGTGCATGCATATTCTGTTATAGAACATTGCCATTTGAAGCCTATTTCCTTGCACAATCTATTTAGGGAAGAAACTGAATGTGAAAAATCTCCAGATTCTTCAACCAAGCATTTTTTAGATTTTTTATGGTTACAAATTCTTTAGCTACATACATTTTATATACAGTGTCTTGACTGCTTCGTCGACTTCCGTTTTTGCATTCTTCACTTTCTGGCTCATATTTTCGGTAAATTGTGCTCTCCGAGATATTTAACGCAAGAGAAGCACGGCGAACAGCGTTGGAGGGTGAAACTGTTGATTTACTATTATTAATATTGTACTCTTCATAAAAAAAAAAACGCATAATATTCAAATTAATTGTTGTGACTGCTCGTTATACCGCATGTCCGATGGTTTCTTTTAATTTCCAGTTTTTGGCTCAACAATTTAAGGTTTTATTACCCTTATCTCAATAACTTACACGAAAAATATAATCTGACAGATTAGAAACGTCAAATTTTTAAAATTAATTTTATGAATCGACATGCCTTTTTTTCAAATTTCTTCCATTTCATCTATTTTACTAAAGATGAACAGAGACAGACAAAAGTCACGTGACTCCGAATGGGTATAATTTTGACTATATCTTATTATATTTTTCCTGCTGCTTATCGAAATTTTCCTAGATTTTTGTAAAAATGGTTTGGTTTGTCACCTGTCACCAGAATTAGTTTTCGTGAGTCGTGCTACCTGGGAGTGTCACATAAACACTTGCAATTTATAAACAAAACGTCTAAATCTGCATCTTGCTTTGCTAATTTTATTATCCTAGGAACTTAATAATAATATTAAGTTCCGTTGTCAAGAAAAAGCAGCAAACAAATATAATCACCAACTTACACGTTTTGTTACTAAGGCTGTATCACTGACTTGCATGATCAGCAGCGGGAAAATTCATTTTGACCCAAGAGGAGATTGTCATGAAGGCAGAAAAATTATGGGCACTGAACTGCTGCTACTTAAATTTTTCGTTTCAAAGCAATAATAACAACAATAAATTATTTCCACCAATGTTCTCAGATTCAGAAATTGCAGCTAATTTTAAAATGTCCGAAACCAAAATCAAATATTTGATTCAATTGGAATAGCTTCATATTTGACAGATTACCTAATTGAAAACTGTGCTAAGACACCATTTGTTTTTTTCTTTGATGAGACTACTACGATGAGACTACTACCAGTCAGGTCAAAAAGTTGATGGCTATACTTATTCCTTTTATTTGGGTCTTTGCACGGCTTGACGATTTGAGAGTGCACTTATTCGAAATTTTTAATACTTTACAACTGGATGTTGCATACTTATTACAAATAAGTATGGATGGACCGAATGTAACATGTCATTTCATAAAAAATTCAAAAAGGATGCATGTGCAACTTTTTTATTTTTAGAATAAAGTTTTATTTTTTGTATGTGTACAAAGCATCTATCTATATTATGTAGTTGTTGTTATAATACAGTCAAAAATGTATTTTCAAATAATAAACTGCCTAAAATTTAAGCTTTCATTTTGAGCCATCTCCAAAAAATGTCATAAAATGTATTATAAAATCTTTAAAAAAATGTCATAAAATCATTTAAAAAATCAGGAAATCTGCGCTGGGACCCCTGCACGTGACCTGGTTATTCAAAAACGACCTGCAAGAAATAAGTGGCAACGAATAAGAAACAAACTAGACAAAACCCATTATCACAGACTTAACCGTCAGCTCCACAGAGCACTTCAAGAGTCACGAAATACTACTTTTGCCAATTATATATACAGGGTGTCTAGCAAATATGGCATTCAAAATTCCCGTATTTTCCCGGTCATTTTATTAGGATTCCCGGATACTTTCTGGTCTTCCGGTCTGACTTTTTCGGTTTTTCATTAAAAAAAAAACAACGACCTGTCTTCGCGCGTCCCGTACATTTTTGCAATTATTCCGGATAATCCGAAAATTTTTACGGAAATTTCGCTTATTATTTCCGTAAAATGGCCAAAATTACTGCAAATTCCCTTCGATAAAAAAATTCCCGGTTGCCTAAGAAATTCCCGCATATTTCCCGCATTTTCAAGGGCACTTTCAAATTCCCGTATAATTCCCGGTTTTCCAGGAATTCCTGGTAGCTAGACACCCTGATATAGAATCTCACCCACTCCCCGCAATGATGACAACGAGATTAAAGCATGTCTTAATGCACCTTGTCAAATGTGTCTACCGATAAAACCATTTTCTCCGGCAGAAGTACAAAAGGTAATTAAATTGCTGAACAATTATAAAGCTCCAGGTTGTGACTAGTGTAATTTTAAAGAACTTGCCTAGAAAACCGTTTGTATTGCTCACAACCATATACAATGGAATACTCCGGCTATCTTACTATCCATTAACATGGAAATTCGTCCAGGTACTAATGATACTCAAACCTGGTAAACCACCCAATCTAGCTGACTCATATCGGCCTATTGGCTTATTACCAATCATGTCTAAACTGTTCGAGAAACTATTATTAAGAAGATTAAAAGAGCAGAGGCGCTTTTGATTTGGTGTTTGTATGTGCAGGAGTAACTCGCTCTAGTGTAGCTCGACGCAACTTAATAGCTATTTAAGTAACAAGGAATGTAAGGCCCTATTAACATTTGAGGTAGGCAAGTACAAGCCAAGACAAAGTCGCGGCTTGTTGCCTGCCGAAAACGTTAATTGGCGATACATTCAGAGTTACCTTATTATATTTTTCCCGCTGCTTATCAAAATTTTCCTAGATTTTTGAAAAAATTGTTTGGTTTGTCACCTGTCACCAGGATTAGTTTTCGTGAGTCGTGTTACCTGTGAGTGTCACATGTCACATAAACACTTGCAATTTATAAACAAAACGTCTAAATCTGCATCTTGCTTTGTTAATTTTATTATCCTAGGAACTTAATAATAGTATGAAGTTCCGTTGTCAAGAAAAAGCAGCAAACAAATATAATCACCGACTTACACGTTTTGTTACTAAGGCTGTATCACTGACGCTGATCAGCAGCGGGAAAAGTAGTTTTAAATAATACACGTATAATCACTTCATCACATGACCACAGAATAGTTTCGATATTCTATGACGTGACTTAACCTATTTTATGCTGTCATTTGTTGTAATTTACAGCACTAGGAGACCGTTAGATACTAGCGGCAAGAACAGAGGCGCTTTCGATTTGCATGCACGAGCTGCTATGTGCAACTCGGGGTAGATGACTACGCGTATTGTTTGCAAGAACGGTTTGCTCCAGATCTGCTCAATTTTACTTTCCCTCTTCCCCTCTTGCACCTGCTTTATGGTTGGGGTTTTACTGTTCCGCAACTGCTCTGTCAATTAGTTGGGTTAGTTTAACACTTGTTTGGTGAACTTTTACATGAATAACCTAACACTTTGGGAAATTGTTATTTTTTTAGAAGATAAACGAACGAAACTGTCTACTGTTCTTGCCGCTAGTATCTAACGGTCTCCTAGTGCTGTAAATTACAACAAATGACAGCATAAAATAGGTTAAGTCACGTCATAGAATATCGAAACTATTCTGTGGTCATGTGATGAAGTGATTATACGTGTATTATTTAAAAATACTTTAAGTTACGTCGAGCTGCACTAGAGCAAGTTACTCCTGCACATACAAACACCAAATCGAAAGCGCCTCAGTAGGCAGTTTCGTTTGTTTATTATTATTATTATTATTATTATTAAAAATACACCGGCAGGCAGCAAGCTATCTTCTAAAAAAATAACAATTTCTCAAAATGTTAAATTATTCATGTAAAAGTTCACCAAACAAGTGTCAAACTAACCTAACTAATTAACGGAGCAGTTGTGGAACAGTAAAACACCAACCATAAAGCAGGTGCACGAGGGGAAGAGGGAAAGTAAAATTGAGCAGATCTGGAGGAAAATGTTCTTGCAAACAATACGCATAGTCATCTACCCCGAGTTGCACCTAGCAGCTCGTGTGTGCAAATCGAAAGCGCCTTTGATGTGAGGATGGTGAAAGGCCAAGTGAAGTGAAGGTGTGAGATAACACTACGAAACTAAATTCACATTTTTGGATCATATCTAGTGTTTTATTTCACCAAAGATTGTGGAGGATATGGTGGTGTAGCTATGGAAAGAGTGAGCAGTAAATTTATCAAGTAAAAGACGCAGGTCAGAATAGCAACTACTAATTTTACAACATAACCTAAACAGCAGATAAGAGTGATAAAGAAGAGTGCAGAGGCGGTTTCGATTTGCACACACGAGCTGTTAGGTGCAACTCGGGGTAGATGACTACGCGTATTGTTTGCAAAAACGTTTTGCTCCAGATCTGCTCAATTTTACTTTCCCTCTTCCCCTCGTGCACCTGCTGTATGGTTAGTGTTTTACTGTTCCACAACTGCTCTGTTAATTAGTTAGGTTAGTTTGACACTTGTTTGGTTAACTTTTACATGAATAACCTAACATTTTAGGAAATTGTTAGTTTTTTAGAAGATAAACAAACGAAACTGCCTACTGTTTTTGTCGTTAGTATCTAACGGTCTCCTAGTACTGTAAATTACAACAAATGACAGCATAATAGCTATTTATGCAACAAGTGCTAAAATTATAAAACGAAGCCGAAGGCTGATTTTCATAACATGTCTCATGCATAAACGACTTTTAGCACGCGTTGCATACAATATTTTATCTACGACCTTAATTTTACTGTTATTAATTCATAAATATAGATTTAACAAAGGTTTGCATCTACGAAACTTCTAATTTATGTCATAATAAACAGTAGGCCTTGCCGCGGGGGCGAATGTTTGCAAAGCCAGTACTGTCAAGGTCAGTTACGAAATGTAATTAATACTCCACATTTGACTGTATTTATTACATAATGCTTTAATTATTTCAGAAACACTTTACCTGTAACGCAAGAAGTAGCTAGAATAACTTTACAACTTCACTTCCATTTCGAAATTGTAGTTTTATAACCTTACTTCACTTTATAACACGTGTGCTAAAAGTAAACAGCTGATTTCTTTAACCACGCTAAACTATAAAACGTCACTTTTAGTGAAACAAGCTAGCGTTAAAAGGCCTACTTTTAGTAGTGGTCGTAGATAAAATAGGTTAAGTCACGTCATAGAATATCAAAATTATTCTGTGGTCATGTGATGAAGTGATTGTACGTGTATTATTTAAAACTACTTTAAATTGCATCGAGCTACACTAGAGCGAATTACTCCTGTACATACAAACACCATATCGAAAGCGCCCCAGAATTGAAAGGGAAATTTAAATTATTTGGATAGGCAACACATTGTACAGTATTTAGTACGTTTGGTTGCAGAGTTTTTCAAAATTGCTGGAAAAATGATGAGATATAACTACGACAGCGATGGTTCCTCAGCTGAGGATGGTAAAAGAAGGAGGAATGAAGATGCAGAGATTTTTAGTAAAAGCAAAAAAATCGCTAGATCACCAGAAAAAGTTAAAACAGCCAGAAAATAATTACAGTGGCCATAAAGACGAGGACTGGAAAGAACTAAGAGGTATGATTAAGGAAATGATGAACGATTTTAAAGAATTTCGGCAAGAGCAAGGAGAACAAAAGGAAGAAGTGCAGAAATTAAGAGACAAACTACGTGGATTAAAAGAAGAACAACAAACATATTACACCCAAGTAACCTCGCTGCAGAAGGAGAACACAGATTTAAAAACGAGAGTGGATGAGCTATATAAGAAGTGCGAAAGCATAGAACAAATAGAGCGAAGTCATGAACGCATGGAGAGAGAAAAGCGTCAGAAAAACCTCATGATAACTGGATTAAATATCAATACAAATAGAGAAGATGAACTGAAAGGGGCAATAGGAACCTATATAAGAGAAAAATTGAATTTTGAAGTTAATTTGGAAACAGCCTACAAAATTGATGAAAAACGATGGAGCAAAAAATTGGTGTCCTAAAAAAGAAGAGCATGTTAAAGTATTCAGCGGACCAAGCACATGTGTATATAAACTGCGACTTAACGAGAAACGAAAGAGAAATACAAAAGAAAATTAAAAAACATGCAATGAGGAAAAGAAAGCTGGGAAAAATGTAACGATGGGATACCAGAAACTTACAACTAATGGGCAAGTATGGAAATGGAATGAAACAGAAGGAAAACTTTCAAGAATGACGAGGCAAACTGAGAAGGATGGGGCCAAAATGTAATACTAAATGAAAATAGGAGAGTAACAACAATGATGAACACTGCAATACACAAGGACAATAGTGAAGGTAAAAAAGGAAGAGATTTAATTAAAACATTAAAAATCTAAATACAGGAAAGCATCTTGATAGGAACTTGGAACGTGAGAGGTCTTAACGAAGAAGGAGCCCTGAAACAGTTAAACGATGAATGTAAGAAATTTAAATTTGATATTGTAGCAATACAATAAAAAAAAACAACTTGGCAATGAAATACTAGAAGTAGAAAACTATATATATTTTAATAGTGGAGGAAAGAATATGGTATTTGGAACAGGATTTCTAGTTAGCAAGAATCTGCAAACAGCGATACTGGAGTACAAGCCTTTAAGCGGCAAAATGTGTTATTTACGGCTGAAAGGAAAATTTCAGAAGATAAGTTTACTCAACATTCATGCACCAACTGAAGAGAAAAGTATAGAAGAGAAAGAAGAATTCTACAACGAGGTAGACAGAGAATATAACAACATCCCTAGGTATGACATGAAGATAGTTCTTGGTGACATGAATGCAAAAATAGGTAGAGAAGAAATATATAAGTATGCCTGCTATAGGAAGACACAATAAGCACACAGAAACTAATGAAAACGGACAACTACTGATAGACTTTGCGAAAACAAATGGCTTGATAGTTATAAGTACAATGCCTTTATATAGACAGTGGCGACAATGGGGTGTCCTATTTTTGATTGGCTGCCTAGATCACGTGGTTTTAGCCGCCATGTTTATGCTAAATCACCTGTGATTCGTGTTATACTTTTGGCAGTACTGAAGTGTATTGTCAGTCTATGTCAAATTCCAGGTTAGTAGGTTCGGTTTTGCGTCAGTTTTGACATAAACTGACGCAAATCTTAACCTGCAAATCTCGAATGTTTTCAGTACTGCCAAACGTAAAACACGTATCACAGTCGACTCTGATCACGGATTTAAATAAACACCCGTTAGAAATTTGCATAAATATGGCGGCGGGGGTGTGGCTTAGTTGTATTGTCGCCACTGTCTATATAAAGGCACTGTAGTTATAAGTACGTATTTTGAGAGGAAAAATATCCATAAAGGCACATGAAGATCACCAGATGGCCGCTACGTAAACCAGGTGGATCATGTACTTATAGAAACAGAGGAAGTAAGAAATATTAATAAAATAAGAAGCTACAGAGGTCCAAATATGGAGTCTGATCACTTTATAGTAGGAGTTAGAATGTGCCCAGTCATACCAACGAAGAAAAATCAAAGAAATAGGCAAAGAGGAAATAGAGAAGTGACTAGATTGGAAAGAAAAGAGGAAAGAATAAAATATGAAGAAATTCTGACCGAAAAAATAAGCAATATAAAAGACACGAACAATATAGGTAGAGAGCTTATGCGAAGCTATCAAGAACAATATAAAAGAAAGTGCCAAAAGGTGTGTGGGCAGCTCTAAGAAAGTACAGAAACAATGGTTTGACGAAGAATGTACAAAAGAAATAGAAAAAAGAAACAAAGCGAGAATAAAAATGATTTCAAGGGAAACAGAAGAAATGAAACGCGAGTACAAGGAACAGAGGAAGCGTTGTAAACATATATTAAGAGAAAAGAAAAGGAAGTATAATGAAGAAGTAATGAGTAGGCTTGAAGACAACTTTAAAAATAAGGAGGTTAGATCATTATACAGCGGTATAAGAAAAGAAAACCAAGGATACCAGCCCATTTCAATTTTCTACAAAAATAAAAATGGCAATTTAATAGCAGAGGAAGAAAAGGTGTTAAAAAGATGGGAATATTTTGAGGAGTTTTTAAATGGAGATAATGTGGAGATAGAGGAAGAAGACCACAGAAATGAGGACAAAGATGAACTACCCACTACTCTAGAGATTAGAGAAATCGTGAGAAACCTTAAACAAAATAAGAGCCCGGGAAGTGACATGATTACGGCAGAAATGTTTAAGTTTGGAGGTAATGAACTAATGCAGAAAACTCAAGAGCCAATAAAACAAATTTGGTCAGAAGAAAAGATGCCTCGAGAATGGACAGAAGCAATACTATGCCCTATTTATAAAAAAGGCAACAAACATGGATGGATGAGGTAATAGGCGAAGACCAATGTGGTTTCAGAGCAGGAAGAGGGGTGGTTGATCAAATATTTATACTGAAAGAAATCCAGGCAGAAAGCTACGAACACCAGAAAGAAACCAATATATTATAAAGTACATTTTTTTTTTATAATAATTTTCAAGGTCAACTTTCTAGGGGATAAGTTGCATTCCTGCAGGGTCCCTAGTTTTAATAATGTTGGTACATAGATTTTTAGTTCTTTTCTTCCACTAAAAAAATTATTGCCATTTTGACAGATATGTCATAATTTAATATCGCTTGCTTCATTTTTGCATTTAAAATATAGAAATATGGTTTTCTTTTTCATCCGATTTTATTGATGATGATGATGATTTCATGTTAAAAAAAGAAATTTGTCAAGAGTTCAAATTAAGAAACTTTGACACAACCATAATTTTGAAAAAGTTCTACCAACACGAGGTATACAAATTTACTAGCGTTTTAATCACATATCTACCAACATTTAACACTTCAGACAAGCATATGACAAGATAGTAAGATCTGAACTGTACAAGGCACTATTAGAACTAGAGATCAGTAAAAAGCTAGTAAAGTATATAAAAATGACTCTCACGCAAACAGAAGACAGAGTAAGAGTAAAGGGGAGAACATCAAATAATTTTGAGGTTAAAATAGGATTACCAGTAACTGTTTTCGAAGATATTGAAAAGCAATTAAGTAAATTTTGGGGGATCTAGTAGTAGTAGTAGTAGTTGTGGGGAGACCGAAGTCTAGCAAGTAGGCCACCATAGGCCCTTTTTGCCAACCCCATGCCATCCCCTCAACCGCCTTCATTATCGTCCTCTTCGATGGGCTCTTCTCCCTGCTTAAACCTTCTTGATTTTCTAATGAAGATCAGAATTTCGGCCCAGGATAGGGAGTTCAACTCTTCCATTCGAAGCGTAGGTGCTCCAAAGGTTCTATACCTCAGTCGCTGGTACGCTTCACATTCTCCCAAGTAGTGAAAGGACGTTTCCTCGTCCCTCCCACATCTTGGGCAAATGGGATCTTCCTCTACTCCTATCAGTGTTAGGTGTCTCTTTAGTTTACAGTGGCCTGTCAAGATCCCTATCAAAAGATTTGTGGTTCTTCGGCTCCTTCCCATTAGCCAGACCGATTTCTTTGAATCAAATCCCGCTATGTGGTACTTTGCCTGACGACAGCCCCTGCATCCTTTCCACTTTTCCTCGCTGGTCTTGTAGGCCCACCCGGTTAGGGCTGCTGAGACCTGCTGCCTTGTTATACCCAAAAAAGGTTCCGGTCCAAAACAAGTTTCCCCGGCTCCGAGTTTGGCTAGTTCGTCCGCCTTCTCGTTGCCTTGGACCCCCGTGTGTCCCGGGACCCAGATGAGCTCGACGTCCTTTTCCCTTGCCAATTCGGCTAAAGCATCTCCACATTCCTGGACAAGAGCTGATCTTGTCCTGGCCGAGAAGATTGCTTTTAGTGCGGCTTGGCTATCGGAGCAGATATAAATTTTTTGCTCTGGGGATATCCTGACCTCGTTCCTTGTTGCCACCGATAGGATGGCATAAACTTCTGCTTGGAATACCGTGGTGAATCTTCCTAAAGCATAGCTTTCTTGCACCCCCCGGCCTTCCATATAAATGCCTGCTCTAGAGGATTGCCTTTCCGCCACTCGAGAACCATCCGTGTAGCATATCAAGGCATTCGACTGGAGCTTAACCCTTTTTTGCTCCCACTGTTCCCTTGTTGGGATAGTGAGAGAGAAACCTTTTTCTAACCTTAGCCAGTCCTCTGCTTCGGTTACCCTGTAGGCTGATAGAGGTATTTCTCTAGCAGCCATGTCGGCGATCCTAGCATGGCCCGTGCGAACTCCCTGGTCATTCCATAGCCCCATATCCCGCATTCTGAGGTGGGTAGCCATGGCCTCTCTCTTTATCCAAGTGTCGAGGCCCGGGAGTCCCAGTATTACCTCCAGTGCGGCTGTTGGGGTTGTCCTCATTGCCCCTGTAATTCCGAGACAGGCTAGTCGTTGGACCTTTGCCAATCTTACGGAAATACTGGGGCGCTCTACACTAGGCCACCAGACCACTGAGCCGTACTGAACTCTTGGCCTTACTACCAATGTGTAGAGCCAGTGCAGAATCTTGGGGTTTATCCCCCAGTTCCTGCCTATAACTCTGCGCTACTGCCATAAGGTCGTTGTCGACTTCTTCACCGTCCTGTCGACATGCGACCTCCAACTTAATTTGCTGTCGAGGATTACCCCCAGGTACTTGACCTCTTGCACTAATGCAAGTGGCCTTCCGTACATAATGGGTATCCTCAGACCCTGAAGTTTTCGTCTTTTTGTGAAGAGAATGATCTCAGTCTTTAGTGGGTTTACCGACAGACCTTTCTCTTCACACCATCTTTCAATAATCCTGCAAGCTACCTGCATTCTATCGCAAACGACGTTTAGAAACCTGCCAGTAACAAGTACCAGTCCATCGTCTGCGTATGCTTGTGCATAGAAGCCCTCTTCCGTTAGGCATCCCAGTAGACCGTCCATTATAAGACACCACAGGTGAGGTGAGAGGCAACTGCCTTGCGGGCAACCTCCCGTCACCCTGGCCCTCACTAAACAGTCCCCTAGGTTTGCCGTCACGGTTCTTTGCTCCAGCGCTGTTCTCACCCAACTGACCAGAACGGGAGGGGTTTCCCTGGCCTGTAAGGCTTGACATATTGTAGCCGTTCTTACCTTGTCAAATGCGCCTTCAATGTCAAAAAGTACTGCAAGGGCCACTTCCTTATAGTGTAGTGCCCTTTCGACCTTGTGCACGACAGCGTGGAGTGCAGTTTCGGTCGATCTTCCACGTCTGTATGCGTGCTGATTCCTGTGGAATGGGTGTGTTCTTATTACCCTTTCCGTTAGATGCCTATCAATGATCCTTTCCAAGGTCTTTAAAAGAAAGGATGTAAGACTGATGGGCCTAAATGATTTGGCAGTTGTGTAGTCCTCCCTTCCCGTCTTGGGAATAAAGACCACTCTGGCTGCCTTCCACTGTTCTGGGACCCATCCCATTGCTACGCTGGCCCTATATACCCTTACTATATGTGGAAGAAGGATATCCAGGCCTTTCTGAAGCAATGCTGGGAAGATCCCATCTGGCCCCGGCGACTTAAAGGGATCAAACTCCTGTACTGCCCATGTGACTGCACCTTCCGTTATAATTCCCTCAGCGAACTGCCAGTTCTCTCTAGGAACTGGTTCCTGTTCCGCTATGGGTGCTAACTGGATGGCGCTGTCTCCTGGAAAGTGGACTTCCAGGAGATGTTGTAACGACCCCTCTCTGGATGTTGTCCACATCCCATCGGCCTTTTTTAGCGCTCCTACTGTTTGACTAGTTTCGCGGCTTAAGATTTTCATGAGTCTAGCAGAGTCTGATACTGAGTTTAACTCTGCACAGTATTTCTGCCAGCTAGATCTTTTGCTGCGCCTTAACTCATTTTTAAACCTATTCCTGGCCGTTTTGAAAGTGTCCCATGAGGCCTGTGTCCCTTCTCTGATAGCTCGATTAAAGATTCGCCTGGATTCCTTGAGCAGATCGGCTAGAGTGCCGGTTCACCATGGTACCCTACGAACTCGAGCCTCCCTGAGAGGACAAGCCTCCTCATAAGCTGAGACAATTTTACTTGCCAGTTGCTCTACGTCTTTACTTAATTGTTCTTTTGTGCATATACCTTCCTCTGGTTGGCCTCCTTAGCGAACGAGACTGGAACGATAGCTTTCCCAGTCTGTTGCCCTGGGGTTCCGGTAGGGAATTTCCAGAGGCTTGTCGGAATTCATTTCCATTCTGATCATACGATGATCAGATGTCACGATATCCGACGTCACTTTCCAGTTTTCAATATTGATTGAAAAACACCTAGAGGCCACTGTAATGTCAATTACCTCCTTTCGGATGCTATTGACAAAAGTGGGCTCTGTACCTTTGTTCATTATCTCAAGATCCGTGGACGCCAAATATTCTAGTAGGGTTTCGCCCCGAGGGTTAATGTCTGAGCTCCCCCACACCGAATGATGTGCATTGGCGTCACATCCGACAATTACCGGAAGACCTTTATCTCTCGCATACGATATTAAGCGTTCGAATTCCTCCGTAGGTATACGCGCGTCATCCGAGGGAAAATAGGCGCTTCCTACTACTACCTTATGGTTTCTACCACCTACCTGATACTCCAGAACCGCTGCAGTGAGGTCCTTGGTTCCCAGCTGCGGTAGTGGTACCATGCTGAGATCCCTGGACACCATGATACAGGTCCTGGGTCGATCGTTTACTTCCTCGCCAACCACTACATCGTAGTTGGCCATCCTCAGTCCCCTGACCTTATTCCTGTAAACATACGGTTCTTGAATGAGGACTATTTCTCTCCTGCCAGTTAGGGCGCTCATTAGCTCTGCCGTAGCACCCCTACTGTGCTGAAGATTGATCTGACTTACCCGCAGTAAATCCATTATGGGGAGTTAATGGTGCGGAGGCTGTGGTTCTTTCAGTTGTCCTTCTTGGCCTGCTTTGACACGCCGGCCTCAGAAGAGTCCTGGCGGACTGCTCCACTCCACGTCGGCACCCTTCGCACTGCGAGAGTAACCAACTGGTAGTAGAGCTGCCACCCAGACTCCTCCAGAGTTCGGACAGTATCTCCGCTGACCATGAAGGTCAAGAACCACCCTCCTGGTCCTCCTGTCGTCTGAACATGCCTCCATTGCTCCACTCTTAGTGAGCGGTTCTGCATGGAAAGCATCTGCCTCAGCTTTTCCAGGTCAACCTCCTCTTGGCTTCTGAGCCAGAAACCCACCTTCTCTGGCCATGGTGCTTCCGATGCCCTTGTTGGGGCAAAGGTGACTCCCTCGGCACTGAGAGGTGTCCAGCCCTCCAGCCATCTTGCTGAGGTGTCGTCCTGGGCAGTGACTAAGAACCAGCCTGGTTCCACTAGTCCTGAGTTCCTAAACCGGAGTTCTGGCCCCTGGGGACCCCCTTCGGGGCCTGCCATGGCACTGAACATCTCGGCAACTATGTTCGCTCTAATTGCCTCAGCTTCCTTTGGGAGAACTTGGCCGTCTGGTCGGTCAGACCTGATTACAACCTGGTTCTCCCTATTAGGCGGCTTCGGCTCCGTTGCTCGCTGGGACTTAGCCGTGGTTTTTCTCAAAGGATGAGAAGCTTTGGCTTTCCCTGCTTGCTTCGGTAAGCTTTTTGGCCTTTTTTTCACTGCCTCTGGAGGAGTGTCATCACTCCTCGGTCTCTTAATGGTCGGTCGGGTACCTGAAGGACCTGGTTGGCCTTTCGTTACCCTGACTCGTCCCATGGAGTGCGTGATGAGCTCTATGGGTTTGCGTGCAGCAGCCCCTTTTGCTCTCCTCGCCTCCGAACCTCTTATTTTTCCCGAGGGCTGTCTCTGCAGCTTACATGGGCCCCTAGGTTGCTGGCCCTGGCCACTCTTTGGAGAGTCGCCTGGACTTGCTTCCCTAGGACCCTTGTCAGCCACTTCCTGGGAGGAGTGTTCTGCCTGGCTTGCCTGGGCCGATGGACCCTGGCCTTCCCGCAGTTCCCTTCGTTTTGCCCTCTCTTCTCGCCTCTTAAGCGTTCTGCTCTTACGCTTATTTTCCTTTCGCTTCTCTTTGCGACGGGCCTCCCTAGCTGCTTTATCCATGGGGGAAACGCTAGTCTCCCCCTCGGATTCGCTGCCTGATGACCCGAGAAGCAGTTCCTCTTTCTCCGAATTTATTTCGGAGCCTTCCTCTTTTACTTTTTTGGAGCTAGGGTGCTCCGTGTTTTGTGGCACGTTTGATTCGAATTCCATTTCTTGTTCCATTTCATACTGTTTTTAAGGGGGGTGTGTATTTTGTTTCTGTTTGTGCTTGTTCTGTGTTAGTGTATGTGAAGTGTTATGAGTGATTGCTTTGGGGTTGGGGTCCTCCGTGTACCAGTTTCCGCGAAATATCATGGCAGAGCTGGTCCCGATTAGGAGGTCTGGGCCGCCGCTGACGAAGCCCCCCGAGATACGCAGCAGGGCCCTATTCCAGGCACCACCTGACACTACTACATACCACGGGATTTTTCGACGGTTGAAAGGGCAGCCCCCTACACTGGTTAGGAAAGGGTGGGCCCCTATACTACCCGTCGGCCCAGGTGTGCCATACCTGGTTTCTAAGCCAGCTACCACTGCCAGATCAACCCAACCAGGGCCCCACCTCGATACTTCTTGAAAAACGGAGATACCGGTCTTCCCTGCCCCCGTGTACATGTTATGTAGATGTGTTTATTGGGTGTATGTGTAAATGTGTGTGCTGTCCTTTTAAGTCGCCTCTTACGCCAGGCAGGACATATCGTGGGATTATTCTACGGGTCTAAGCCCGACGCCGGACCCCACACGGCGGGATCTAACATTGTACACATTGCACACAGTTCATTGTCACAAGAAGAAATTGATTCTGAAAGGCATTTTGTCCAAAATACGACTAGACACGAGTCAGATAACGATGAGGGTTATTTTTTGCCCCCATCATGCCGTTCTCAAGAAGTCCAGTTTAACAACACGTTTTAGAGTACGATGGATCTTGTAAGTCCTCCTCTAGAAACTCTTTGAACGATATATTAATGGTAGGTCCGAGTATTCAACAAGATCTCTTCTCCATAATCATCAGATTTCGAAAACACAATTATGTAATTTCAGCAGATATTACTAAAATGTATCGGCAAATTAAAATTCACAATGACGACCAACATTTTCAAAAAATTACGTGGAGGAACAGCCGCAGATCTGCCCATTCAAATTATTCACCGTCACATACGGTACAGCATTAGCTCCATTGCTGGCCACTAGGTGTCAAAGGAACTGACAATAACAGAAGCAAATAATTTCCCGGAGGCTTACAATGCGATACTTACAGATTTTTAAGTAGACGATTGTCTTTCTGTGGGAAAAACCATAACTGAAGTAGTACGGTCGTGGTAAAATAAATCTGGAACATTTTCTTTAAAATGTAATTTGAGTTACAAATTGAACAATTTCTCCATGTATTTCTTGCTATTATGATAAGGCACATATTTCATTTACTTGTCAAAGTTTAAAAGCCATTATATTTTTCCAAGAAATCCATGGATATATTATTAAATGTTTAACCAAACCTATATTTAGAAGAAAATTGTCCCAGATTTATTTGAACACGACTGTACATCTACGTGATCAATTAGTTAGGTTTTTAAATGCTGAAGATTTCCAACTGTCAAAATGGGCTTCCAGCGATTCACGAGCTCTTATTGGGATAGAAAATGTAAGTAAAACATCTGTAATTAACATTGATGAAGATTGTCAATCCAAAACATTAAGTTTAGAATGGAAACGCTACTTTAGAATATTCATTAAATTCTAAACAAATTTAAAGCAGAATCAGGAAACGGGTAATATTATCCACGATTTCTCAGATATTTGACCACTTGAATTAATTGAGCCGGTCACAATAAGAGCAAAAATCACTCTACAAAGATTATGAGAACTCATAATTGATTGAGACGATTCTATTCCTACAGAATGACATACCAAATGGAATTATTTCTATGACAAGTTAAACCTAATTAATATAATATAATAATAATCTTTATTTAGTTATAAACTATTTTAAGATTTACAATTGTTTACATATTTACTTAACTAATAATTTTTCTTAACATAATCGCTTAGTTTCTTTTAAACTCATAGATATTTTTAGTTCCTTTAACTTTAATTGGAAGGTTATTATACATTTTGAAGCCTTTATAGAAGAAACAATTTTGGGGACTGCTTTTTGTAAGTTTAGGTAATCTAACATTCTGCCTATTTTTAGTATTATAATTATGAATATCACAACCATGAACTAAGTTTTGGGTCATATATTCTGGTAACAGGTTATTGACAGCTTTAAAAACGAACAACAAAGAATTGAAATAAATACGTTGCTTTATACTTAACCATTGCAAACAATCTAGCATCGCAGAAATTCTTGTATATTTCGAATAGCATAAACATAATATAATACGCATTACTCTGTTCTGCTGTTTTTGCATTCTAGCCAATTCTTGTTCTTGACATAAAAGTAATATACTAGAACAGAAATCTAAATTGTTTTGTAAATCATATTTTTAGACTGTACACTTTGCTTGTTAGTAATTCTACTGAATAAGTCTATTTTATATTAAATTTTTAATATCATAATCTACGTGTGCTTTGAAGTTTAATTTAAAATCTATAATTACTCCTAGATATATAACTGGAGATACCTTTTCTATTTCTAAGATTTCAATTTTAATTTTATTAACCGATTCTACCTGACAAAATTCTTGCTTTCGTTTTAGCGATATTCAAATTTAGTTTACTACCTTTTAAACACTTAGAAATAATTTCTAAATCTATATTCATTTTATTAACAGCACTTCTAACATCTTCGCCAGTAACTGTCACTAATGTATCATCTGCAAACAGATTTATGGTGCAATGTTTTAGATCAATTCCAAAATATTTATATACAAAATAAACAATAATGGACCGAAGACAGAGCCTTGGAGTACACCGAAGTTGTTTTCCATGTAGCTTGACTGGCACTGATTGAAGCATGTAGTCGATGAGTGAGATAACTTTGAAGCCACATATTTTCGTTAGCACGTATTCCATATTTATGTAGTTTATTCACTAACCGCTGCCTGTCGATAGTCTCAAATGCAAGTTTATATTCTAGAAAAATAATAACTATACTTTTATTTAATTCAAAGACCCTTTTCTAATTCACGAGTACCAAGTTTAACGCCGTTTCACACGAATATTTTGTTCAGAATCCTGATTGGTTTTTACTTATAATGTCATGCTCATCTAAAAATATTTGGAGTTAATCTTTCACAATAAGTTCGATAATTTGCTCGTATAGCAGTAACACATTTATTGGTCGAAATTCTTCGCACTTAATTTAACTTTAGGTACTTGAACCACTCTAGATATTTTCCATGATTCTGGAAAGCATTCTGTTTCGAGAGACTGATTTATTAATTTTATCTTCATCCGTGTTGTTATAGCGTCTTAACCAAATTAATTTTAGTATCGTTAAGAGCTTCATTACCGCACTGAGTGCGGTAATGGATATTGCCGCACTCAGTGCGGTAATAGACAGATATTACCGCACTCAGTGCGGTAATGAATATTACCGCACTCTTTTCATACAGTGAACCAGAGTTTATTGATGAAGATAAAATATTGAACAAAACACGTTTGCTTATGGCACACAACGAAACTCGTTTGATTGCCGCAAAACTCGGCTCACCGCCTCGTTTTGGCAATCAAACTCGTTTCGTTAAGATGTTCATAACCAAACTTGTATCGTTAATATCTATAACAAATATCTCACCTACAACTGGTAAGGCATTAGCAATTACACCAATCGTAATATGATCGAAACAACCCTTTCGTTTAATTTTAGCTATTGAATTGTTAATATCTCTTAATGTAATTGTTTTAAATTCAAAAGTGCTGATATTACCGGAAACGTAGCGTCTTCAAAACGGTCGTTTATAATAATAGACTTGTTTAGCTCTAATATGCTATTTACAAAGTACTAATTAAATTTATTAGCAATATCCTGGGCATTGTTAATTCCTTCTCTGTCAAATAAAATGTTTGAAGAAGTATTTGTTCGTCCATTCATTAAATATTTGTCAGTTTTCTACATCTTCTTCGGATTTCCATGACAGTTTTCTATTCTATTTTCATAATATTGGGTTTTAATGTCCTTAACTTTATTGCTGTAAAAATTCCGAATATATTTAGAATTTTCCCAATCCCGCGTGTTTTTAGTATGTTTAACTGTCTTATACATTTGATTGCGTTCCGTCTAGATTTTACGTAGGTCAGCGCTAAGCCATGGAGTGTCAGTTTTAAGTGCAATTGTTTTGTTGTCAATGAGGTCATTTACGGAATTTTGTATTCTGCTGACCATATGTGTGGCACGATTGTTTACATCTTTACTATCTAATAATGTGACCCAACTATATTTATTCATTTTATTAAGTAGTTTTTGTGAGGAGTAATTAGCGTACGTTGTGATATTCACTTTTTGAAAATTGCTGTTACAATAACGCGCATTCTTTCGTAACGTGACATCGATTGCATTACGTTCAGAAATTTGTGAAATCTGAACATTAACAAATACATATTGTCGATTTATTAGAACGAGGTCAATGATTTTATTGGAATTTTTTGTTGAGCGCATAAATTCGGTTACGAGTTGATTTAAACCCAAAGTATTTATTAATCGTAAGAGCCTGCTTGTGCAGAACGAATTTTTCAAACTTCCCAAAGAATCTTGCAATACTGGCACTTGGAGGACGATAAACAAAAGTGTCAAATCCGTTTTGAAATCCTTGCGTAATGTAAATGAATAGCAACCCGAATTCGTTGTTAAATGAAAAGTTTGACACTATTTTGAATTTAACATTATTACGCACAATTGCCACTCATCCAGTGTGTCGATTTTCGGAATTACAGCGAATGGTGACATAACCCCTAAAACTTATTTCACAGTCCTCAATATTCTCCGTAAATCTTTCACTTAAAAATATAATAACTTGACGTCTGTCTTCAATTAAAACTTAAATTTCCTGCATATGTCTTAGCGTACTTTGTGCTTTAACTAAATAATTTCAATATTTGGTTGTTATTTTAAAACATCTATCTTACTTCTTTCTTGTTTTAGTTTACGTTCGTAAACTGGATAGTCAAAGCTCCATGCAAAATGACCTACATCCAGATTAATTTTAAGTTTTTCGTTTACATTACAGCAGTTCACACATTTCTTCTCTTCGTCGTTAGCCTTACATTCTTTCAAAAGATGGGAACCGGCACATTTTGGGCATGTTATTAATCAATTACACATACCACGCCATGTACTTTGTAAGACCCCACTACATATAGAAATTCATGGATTTTCAGATGCGTCACAGGCAGGCTATGCCGCTGGCATCTACCTACGATCAGTTAATCAAACAGAGAATCCCACAATACGATTACTATGTGCAAACCAGAGCTGAGTAGTAATTAATTACTTTGTAATTAAGTTACTAATAAAATTCCTTTTTATTGATATGTTTTAGACTTGAGTTTCTTTTCAAAATATGGTAGTTGTAATAAGTAATTACAGTTTTTGTTAAAATACACGAGACAATTACTTATTAAAGTAATTAATTACTACATTCAATTAAAGAACGTTTAAAGTATTTAAATTACTTGTGGTAATTGAAGTTACTCATGCCAATTAAATTATTTTCTGCTAATTCAATTACTAAATTACTAGCCTCGATTAGCTATTAAATTTCCAAAACGCAAAAAATAAAATAAAGCCTTATTACGTTACAGGCTAAGCAAATTATAATTGTGTCTTCCCGGATCAATATAAGTATAATTTAAGATTTTCTATGACTAGTCGGATAACAGCTTATTTTGTGCAACATTTGCAATTCCTACGACGTGTGGACGAGAAAAAATGACGCATATGTTTTTAGATGGAATGTGCATATGCTGTGTTTTATGTAACAGTGTAGCTTGCTAATAATTATTGTGTAAGAAGTGAAAATATAATGGTAGGTTCTTCCGGGTTATGCCGTGGTCGTCGATTTGAACTTGACGTTTCGCTGCTCATGCTGCCAGCTTCTTCAGAAATTTTCTAAAGACTGATGTAGGTGCCTTTTGCTCCTGGTTATATACCGACGAGTCATTACGATTGGCTACTCACGTAGGTCTTGTATGTGACTTGTTGAAAAAACTACTATTAAGCGAAAATATGTCTGCGGTAAGTACTACAGATTATAGAATACAGTACGTGTTGTGTATTGACTTCATGTATTATGTATCGCCCTTAAGGAATAGAGAATTAAATTTGTAACAGTTGGTAACAAGCGCTCCCTACTCCGGAGTCCAGACACCGGGCGAACGGACAGACGCTATTCACCGCTCAAAGCGCTCGCATATCCCTGCATAACCTCAAAACTCAGTTAACGCATTTTTGTAATAAACGTAATTAAAAGAGTAGAACGTCCTTTATTTAATGACCCACAAATAGAAAAGTGGTGCCAAAACTAAGATTAATAAATAAAAATACGCCGACCACGTGCAACCGGAAGATTTCTCATAACGTGACAAACAATGGCAGAAGTGTCACCGGAACTCCTCCAAGCATTTTCCAGAATGTCGTCCAACGCAATCCAGACGTCTGCAGCACAAACGGGTCCAAATGCCACGGCAGCAACGACCACCAGCATTCACCGTAAGTGCATACAAAACATCTGATGGCATGTCGATCAACGGCTACTTTACCCGCTTCACCTAGGCACTGGAACTGAGTAAAATTCCGGAAGAGCAGCATGCAGATTACGCATGGGTATAGGTACATGGGTGTAAAGCTCAATAACGCCCTGAAGTTCCTGAAATCCAGACAAGCCAGAAGATCTCTCCTATAACGAAATCTGCATGAAACTAACTGCGCAAATATGTAGAAAGTATCAAATTTTGGCAGATCAAGCCATCTCCATAAGAATGAGTCAGGGAGCAACATTTTGCGAATATGGCGAATACCGCATGTTAATCGAGCAACTGCTACTGGGTCTGGAAGCTCGAGACATGTGCAACAAAACTATCGCAAAAAAGACCACCACATTCATCTCCGCCTATGAGGTCGCACACGCACTTGAGGTGACCCAGAACACCACGGACCTAGTGCAAACCCCAGTAACCGAGCCGACCCACAAAATAGGCTACGAGAGACCTCGAGCTCGAAGAAATGGTACACAGCGAGTAATAAGCAACCCACAACCACAGCATTTCGAAAACAGGCCCAATAAAACCCATCTGTCCCACCGCAACAAACCAACCCGGCGCAACAATGGAACAAAAACCGTGTTGCAGGATGCGATGGAGCATACTTTCGCAGCCAGTGCCAATTTCTTGACGCCAATTGCAATAAATGTAGTAAAATGGGACACATCAGCAGAGTGTGCAGGGCACGCACGCAAAAAGAAATACTAGGGCCCCGGTGGTGTAGCTTGAGCAAGCGTCCACGTTCGATCAGCAGAGTTAAGCAACGCTCTCTCTGGTCAGAACTTGGATGGGAGTTCCACGGCTGCCACTCTCGGCACCTCGTGGTACGGCTGCCACCGAAAAAAGTTGGTCCCGGATATCATATTAACATCATGATAATGGTTAGTGGGGTTGGAAGTCCCCATAATATGTACAGTGACGTCTATAATTGGCTTAACGGCTGTTGGCAAAGTACGGAATAAAATAAAATTAAAAAAATAAAATAATTTGGTTGCCGAAGTCGAATTCGAAGAACCCCCGGAACAGATGGCCACCACGGAGCAACTCAGTAAGATAGAGATCATCAGCACCACGCCATCTGGATGGAAGTTGCTCGACGTGCAGTTACAAGAAACCCCAGTCGAGATGGAGCTTGACATTGGAGCTCCCCGCTTGATCATCATAACAAGCTAAGTATAGATAAACGAAATTTTGAGTTACAGAAGACAGACAAAATTTTCATCAGCTACACGGGCCACAATATTAACTGCTCAACCTCTACGTAGTTCTACATGCTTCTAGAGCGCGAATAGATCACAAGAGTTCGCAAAGAAAATCGATTTCGAGAAACTCTTCTTAAACCCCACCCCAGTACACCAGGTATCACCCCCCCAACCGACAAACACTTAACATCAGAGCAACAAAATCTATGAGACCGTCTTTTGTCATGCTATTTTGATTTATTCTCAATGAAGATAGCGTCTGGTTTCTACAAGAGAGTTGACTACTCTGAATGGGTCTCGATGACGCATATAGCCGCCAAGAAAAACGGTAAACTGAGGATCACAGGCAACTACAAACCAACCCTGAACCCCGGACTGATAATCGATGAACATCCAATTCCTGAGTTAGAACAGATGTTTAACTGCCTGATGACGCTGTTAAGTCTTTTACTAAAATCAAATCTTGTTTGACGTCTGCACCTGTCTTGAATAGTCCTAATTTCTCACTACCTTTCACCATACAGTTTGACGCCTCCAATTTCGGCCTTGGTTGTGTTCTTACCCAATGTATCGACCGCGAAGAAAAGGTTATTGCTTATGCTTCCTGCACCCTTAACAAGGCCGAGCGCAATTATTCCGTCACGGAGAGAGAGTGTTTAGCTGTCATTTTTGGCATTGAGAAATTTAGACCTTATATTGAAGGTACACATTTCACCGTATTAACTGACCATTATTCTTTATTGTGGCTTACTACTGTGAAAGACCCCACGGGCAGATTAGCTCGTTGGAGTGTTCGTCCGTCACAATACGATTTTATAATTCAACACCGTCAGGGCAAACATAATGTAGTTCACGATGCTTTATACGGAGCTCCTATTCAAATTTCCGTTTTAGATCTTGTTGATGATGACTTAGACTCTTGGTACATAAAAATGCTTGAACGAGTTAGTCAAATCCCTAATCAATTTCCCACTTGGCGAATTGATAATCATAGACTTTTTAAATACGTTCCCAACGGTCACGCCATTGTTGGCAATTTAGTGGAATAGAAACCTCGTTCTCGAAGAGCTGAAATTTATAAACTTTTTCACGATAGCCTTACATCTGCTCATTTAGGTGGTTATAAGACCTTTTGTAAAATTTCTGACCAGTATTATTGGCCTAAAATGCGTGCCGATGTCATCCGTTACGTACGCCATTGTGAAACGTGCGCTGCTAGTAAAGCTAGTCAACTTGCTAGACCTGGCTTAATGGGGAAAAATAAGAAAATTTTATACCCCTTTCAATGTTTATCAATTGACATAATGAGTCGTTTATCACGTAAAAAAATGGTAACACTTCTATCATAGTCGTATGTGATTGGCTAACCAAGTTTACCCTAGTTAAAGCTGTTCGCACAGCCACGGCCAAAACAGTAGCTAAGTTTTTGGAAAATAAAATCTTTCTCATTTTTGGCGTTCCTCAAATTTGTATGGTTGACAATGGGCCACAATTTATCTGTTCTCAGTTCAAGGCTTTAATGAAACAATATCAAGTTCAGCAAGATTTGTATACTGCTTCGTACCATCCACAAGTTAACTTCGTTGAAAGAGTTAACCGAGTAGTCGGAACCGCTCTTCGTTCTTATGTTTCGGATAATCATCGTTCGTGGGACGAACACCTTTATCACGTTGTACATGCATTGCGTAACGCTGTTCATGAGATAACGGGTTATACCCCCTCATTTTTAAATTTCGAGAGGACTGTACCAGTTTCTGGGACTTACTACGGTCGTCTTAAAAATTTCCAAGAGGAAGAATTATCATTAAAAACTCGTGATTTACTTATTGCTCTACGAGCAGATTGTAAATAGTAATAATCTGACAATACAAAAAAAAATTATTCATATCAACGCAATTCCAAGCATTATAACTTGCGTAAGCGTCCATTAAAGTTTAACGCTAATGATTTGGTTTGAAAAAGAAACTATGTTATATCTAATGCTTCTAAATCTTTCAGTCAGAAACTGGCACCCAAATATGTCAAATGTAAAGTAATAAAAGTTACTGGTCCCCTTACTTATCAGCTAGTAACCGTGCCTGACAATAAGAACGTTGGAGTTTGGCATATAAGAGATTTAAAACCTTACTTTGGAGAAGAACAAGTCGACGAATGAATTTTGGTGTGTATGATGATGTAAGTGCATGTTTAGTTTATTCACTTACTCACCCTAAGGATGTAATAGCACTGTCAACATTATTAGCAACTTTTCGATATTATAACCAATTACTATTACTATTATTGTTGTTTTATTGCGTGCTTATTTAAGCCGTGTTTTTCCTCTGCTTTCGAGTGCTAGTTAAGGGTCTTAGCGATCCTATTATTAACGATTTGATGGTATTTTTCCCTGTCATGTGATTATATTAGGTGAAACCCATATGAGTGACGGATTTCCTCGCTTCTTTGTAGATAGCGATTGGACCTTTTCGTCGAACTCTTCTTGAGTCTTTTTGTTGATAGTGAGACAAGTGTTTAAGTGAATTGCTTTTGTTAAGTGTTTCATAAATTTTGCCGCTTCGCTTGTAGTTGTGCGTTGTACTATGCGCATTTCAGAACTCTTGGAGCTTCCCTTCCCCACGCCACTTACGTTCCGTCTGTCAGCGAGGCAGCAAGCGAACCGGCCCACTCCGAGAAACGCTAATTCTTTGTTTAAATGTTCAATGTTTGTGTGCTAATTTATTGCGAATAAATTACCTACTTTGCTTTCAACGAGTGTATAATTTAGTGAAGAATAAATCCATACAGTCCACTACCGTCCAAGGGGAGCTTGCAACCAGGAATTTTCCAAAAATAACGGAAAACTGGGAGGCTCACCAACAGCTTTCATGTAGAGTGTATAAGTTTTCTTTATTTTTTTCAAAGTTTATCTTTCTGATGATTGAAATTGCATCACTTATAACCTTGGTCTTCTAGATCCGTTTTCTGAATTTTGGGTGGTTGGTTGGGCACTGCAGAGACAGTCACTTTAGGGAGCACTTTCATCTTGCTTTCCCTCTAAGCCACGCTAGCAGTTGGGGTCGTTTCTCTCCATATTTTGGGTTTTTTTAAGGGAACTTTCCCCATCCGTGCCTGTATCGCTTAGGATTTTGACGGATTTGGTTTTCAGGTCGGTTTTCATGGCTTGTCAGCTATGCTGTTTTTTCTTGATGTGATTTTTTTAAGGCGATTATTTTCCCTTGCATTTTTTTGAATGCGGATTTATTCCCATGCGATTTTCGAAGCGTTCTGTTTTTCGTTGCGGTTTTCCTCTTCTTTAAGCGTGCCCATGTTGCCGTACACCCGGATTCCGGCATGGAATAGTAGACCTAGCCAGTCGAAGCTCAGTTGAGTAGGTGTGGATGTTCAGGATGTGTTATCCACGATTTTGTAGTATTTTGGGTGGTTGGTTGGGCATACAGGATCGGTATATCTTTAGGAACACTTCCATCAAAATACACTTCTCCAATAAATTAACGCACCAAAAAAAAGTAGCCAAAAGTTTAAAGTTAATTATTGTCGAAACCACTTATCCGATTTGGACGATTTTTTTTAATGACACGTCGTCTCTTTCAGAAAGTTAGTGTACTACTCTATTCGCATAGAAACTTTTTAAAAATACCGGGTGTAACAATTATAACGTGTTTTTTCCATAAAATTTATAACACCCTGTGGGGTTCAACAGTTACAATATCACGTTATAATTCAAAGCAAACTCTAGCCTTATCTTTGTATAACGTTTTGTTTTTTGATTTACTCTCGTATCTTAGCTACTGCAAGAGAAACACAATTTTATAGCATAACATGTGTTTATGGAGGACTAAATTTAACAACAAAAAAAAACAAAAACAAAATGTAAAGCAAAAAGGTAAACGAAAGTCTCAGTAGAGAGTATTTTCGCCTCTGGCACGAATAACTTCCAACCTTCCTCAAACAGAACTCATGCTTGAGCACATTCTGCTCGAGTAAGATTTCGTGTTTCTCGTTGCATACTGACAAAATTTAGAATTTTGCAAAAAAAACGTTAAAGACTAACACCCAAAACACACTTCTATCAACTATTGCTTTTTGACAGCTGTATTTACCTCATGACAATTACTGTTTCTTTCTGTTTTTCCATAGCCTGATACTTTAGTGCTTTTAATGCAAATTAAAGTCAATAAAAACATGTTATGCTATAAAATTGTTTCTCTTGCAGTAGCTAAGATAAAAGAGTAAATCAAAAAACAAAATGCTATAAAATGATACGGCTAGAGTTTGCTTTGAATTATAACTTGATATTGTAACGATTGAACACCACAGGGTGCTATAAATTTTATGGAAAAACGTTATAATTGTTACACCCGGGATTTATAGAAAAAAATAAGTTTCTACGCGAATAGAGTAGTACACTAACTTTCTGAAAGAGACGACGTGTGATTAAAAAAAATCGTCCAAATCGGATAAGTGGTTTTGACAATAATTAACTTTAAACTTTTGGCTACTTTTTTTTGGTGCGTTAATTTGTTAGAGAAGTGTATTTCCTTTCCCATCTCGCTTCACGAGACATTTATAGAGTACATTTTTTCTCTGGTCGTTCCTCTGTTAAAAATCTGGCCGTGGGGAGTGAAACCATTTTTCAAACGTATCCTTTGTTTAACACTAAGCCACTGCAACATTTCTAGCATATTGGCAATGCAATATTATTCTCATTTTGTTACTTTTGCAGCCTTTGCAGGTCTTCGTCCATCACTAAAAATAGCACAGTGCAACAGTATTCGAAATGCGGAGCAATCATACACTTATAAACAAAAATTCTAGACCATACATTTAATTTACTACTAATTCTACCAAAAAATCCAATCTTTTTAGCGGCCTTTTTAACAATAAAGTCTATATGATTCCTAAATTTTAATCTATCATCAATAACTACCCCTAGATATTTTATTTCGGCAACGTATTCTATATTCGCACCGTCTATTGCCACATCATCTAAAGGCCTGTTTGTAATAAACTGCTCAAGTACAGGTCTAAAAAGTAGCTTCAGCACTGCGAAAACATTAAGTATTATAGTGCACCCAGAATGTGTAGTTCAAAACGTGACCACCGAACTTCTGTAGATGGCGCCAAGTGGACAAGCCGCCACTGTGCTACAATGCTTGGAAATTTTGCAAAGTGGAAAATCGCCACCTTTCGCCAAAACCAAATAGCGCATGAAGGTGCTCGGGACCTTAGCAACAACTTTGCCCCCTTTCAAAATTTCGATATCTGTAGCCGTTCGAAAGTTAGAGGCGATCCAGACAGACAGACAGACAGACAGACGGACGGACGGACGGACGGACAAAACGTTCGCATAAGTACGCTGAAGCTACTAATAATCATGGCTTTTGTTTTCATCGTGTTCAGCTTTAGTCTGTTATTTTGTAACCATTTTGACAATTTTATTAGCTCAGAATTCATTTTACATACCGCACTGTTAACATCACTATCACTCACTGTAATTAAAGTGTCATCTGCAAAAAGGTTTAATTTACACCTTTCAACAATTGTGTCCATGTCGTTTATATATAAAATAAAAAGAAGTGGTCCCAGTTTTGATCCTTGTGATACACCTAATTTATTTTCTCTTGCTTCCGATTTGACTCCGTCATAGATAGTTACTTGATATCGTTCGGAGAGATAGTCTCCTCTTTCCAGTTAGCCAGCACCATATTTAAATCTGTTTCGCATGAATGATTTCTTCTAAAACCAGATTGTGTTTTTATTAATAAATGTTGTTTTTCAAGGTACTCTTGTAGTTGCTCTTTAGCTATTTATTTTATTATTTTTTCTAATGTCGGGAGCATATTTATTGGCCGAAACTCAGAACACTTATTGGTAAAAGCAATTTTTGGAATAGGTGTTATTAGTGCTGTTTTCCATATTGTAGAGAACACTCCTGTTTGAAAAGAGTCATTTATTATTTCTAACAATGTATTGCCAATAACTGGAATAGCATCTTTAACAATTTCGAGTGTAATTTCATCTGTGCTTGTTTTATTCTTCATACTTGAAATCACTGTATTAAGTTTTGCCATATCTATTTGCTGAAATGTGAAGACACTCGAACAATTTTGACCTATATTACCAAAATCTACGTTACCACTAGTGTTATCAAGAGTTGCATGGATTTCTGTTTTACTATCTATAAAGTATTTGTTGAAACTATGAGCAATAACAGGATTCGTCTTTATACCGTCTGTAAACTCGATCGTCTGTTTTGATCAAGTCTTTTAATTTTTTCCACATACTTTTGGAATCTCCTCTACACTCATCTATCTGTTTCTGATAAAGTTCGTTTTTTCGTAATTTTATGAGCCTATTATAATAATTTTTAGTCCGTTTATAATCGCTCCAATCCAACGGGTTTCCAGTTATTTTAGCCCTATTGTATAACAAATTTCTTTGGTATTGAAGATTCTTTAATTCCTTTGTAATCCACGAATTGTTTGAATTAATTTTTATTGTTTTAGTACGAATAAATTTGCTGACCGCATTTTGTAGACGTTTGACTAAAATATCTGCTCTGTTGTTTACGCTGAATTTATTTATTTGGTTCCACTTGTATTGTTCCAGATCTTCTTGCAATTTAGCACTGTCGTATGCATTTTTGTCCAATACTGTAATGACTTGCAGTTTGCGGTCATTTGCACTCGACCTTGTTTTGAAATCTAACACTAAAATTTCATGGTCTGCGATACCGTTTATACTATCAACATCAGCATTTAACACATTTGTTATAGCTAGGTCAATTTGTGTTTTCAAACATTTCGTGATTCTTGTGTAACCTTTATTAATTTTTTAGTTTTCTGCTATATGTCGTGTCTCTTTTCATATCAATGTTAAAATCTTCTACTAAAACACACAAATCTCGTTCATTTATTGTGTATTCATGCCACGAGTCCAAGAATTTTATAAAATCATTATTACTTGAGTTTGGAGAATGGTAAAGAACTGTGTAGATTGCACTAGGCAATCCACTCGTGATTTTAATACTTTGTATCCATATATTCCTTTCCAAAACCCTGTGGGAAACGTCTGACCATTTTATATAATTATTGCGGTGTCACCGGTATGTTTGCTGCTCGAGTCGCATCGGATCATAGAATACCCCTTAAACTCCGTTTCACTTGCATTTATTTGGCTTGTTACACATGTTTCGGTTCGAAATATAAGTAACGGGTTGTAGTTATCGATTAATACCTCCAATTGTTCCATATCAGCTAACATGCTTTGTGTATTTAAATATAAGACCTTATTGTTAGTTTTCAACCAGTTTTTCCTTTTTATAAAAAATCAGTTTTACTGGTCTCTAATTCATATTTTCTTTTAAATACGGGGCAGTTGGCATCCCATGCTTCATGATAAATATCCAATCTTAATTTAAATCTATCTACGGCGTCTTTACAGTTGATGCATTTCTTTTCGTCATCCTTTGCTGTGCAATTCTTTAAATCGTGATTTCCAGCACCTCTCGGACATGCAACTTCTTTTCGACATTCCCTGACTTTGTGTTTATAACCGTTACATTTATAACATCTAGTGACAGTCACAGCATCGTAAACTTTGCATCGGTCCCAACCTATATTTATTTTTCCTTCCTGCAATATTTTTTTGTAAGATTCTGCATCATCAAAATAACTACAATACCTTCTGTTTCTTACTTTCGCAACATGGACAATGCTAAGATCTGCTTCTGCCATGAAATGATTTTGAAGTTTTATATTATTTGCAATAGCATTTGAATTAAGTTCCGTTGACATCCCTACGATTTTTATTCGGGGTCTCCCCTTCTTTGGGATCCTAATATCATATTTATCTCCCAACTTACTTTCAGCTTCCTCTCTCAATTACGTCACAGCATCATTATTTCTACATTCAATTATTATACCTCCTTTACTTGCATGTTTAACACCGGATATTTCAATTATAGTAGGGTCGATATTTTTCTTAATTTCTTTAGTTGCAAGACTCCTTTGATTTTCACTTTTTGGTTTGATCACTATACCTGGTTCATGCTTCTTCATCTTGATTTTGTCCGCATACGTTCCCTTTCCTTGTTCTTGATTTTCCGCTACTATCTTAACATTGCTTCCAAGTTCCTCATTATTTGCCTTCACAATGTTAGATAATGCACCAACAGCAGTCTGTTAAGCATCCAGTCCCTTGCTTATAGTTTTCATTTCTACCGCCCATGCCTCCATTGCTTTTTTCATCAATTCTAGGGTTGCCCTCATACTTAATTTTTTCATTACGCTGCAATCATTACAGCACCAAAACACATTAAGTGATTTAGTGATAAATTCGTATGCATTATCAGATACATCCGCGCACTTCTAATGAAATGATTGCTGCAATATTTACAATTATTATCAACAGTAATGGATTAGAAGACAAATTTACAACCAATGCATAGTTAATATCATATATTGTCACTAACATAAAATACACACTTGTAACATGTTATGAATTTTATCGACATTAACTAATTATTATATCTTAATTCCCTATACCTAAAGTTTATTATAAGGATTACTAGTTTACATAAAACAGGTAAAATGCTTTTCTGTACTGGACTACATTCACAAATAATAAGATTATTTCCTAAGCAAAATCCTGTGTGTAACACTTCACAATTATACACCGAGCAACTGTAACATTCTTCTCTTGTATTAGTGCTTACGGCTCTTCTCCTGTATGAGTTGTTACATGTGCAACTAAATGACTTTTATGTCCCGTTCTGTATTCACAAACACAGTAACTCTACGGCTTTTCACCTGTGTGAGCCTTCATATGTCTGACTAAATGACTTTTGTGTGCTGTTCTGTATTCACAAACAGAACAACTATACGGCTTTTCTCCTGTATGAGTTTTCATATGACAAACTAAACGACTTTTAAGTGCTGTTCTGTATTCACAAACGGAGCAACTGTACGGCTTTTTTCCTGTATGAGTTGACAAATGTATAACTAAACTACTTTTTTGTGCTGTTCTGAATTCACAAACAGAACAACGGTAAAGCTTTTCCCCTGTATGAGTTCTCATATGTCTGACTATATCACTTTTAACTGCTGTTCCGTATTCACAAACAGAGCAACTGTACGTTTTTTTCCTGTATGAGTTGTCATGTGACTGACTAAATTACTTTTGTGTGCTGTTCTGTATTCACAAACACAGCAACTGTACGGCTTTTCTCCTGTGTGAGTCCTCATATGTGTAACTATACTACTTTTCACTGCTGTTCTGTATTTGCAAACAGAGCAACTGTACCGCATTTCTCCTGTATGAGCTCTGTACCGCATTTCTCCTGTATGAGCTCTCATATTTATAACTAAACTATTTTTAACTGCTGTTCTGTATTCACAAACAGAGCAGCTGTATGGCTTTTCTCCTGTATGAGTCGACAGATGTATAACTAAACTTTTTTCTGCTGTACTGAATTCACAAACAGCGCATCTGTAAGGCTTTTCTCCTGTATGAGTGGTTATATGTCTACCCAAACTACTTTTCTGTGCTGTTCTGTATTCACAAACAGAACTTCTGTATTCACAAACAGAACAACTGTACGGTTTTTCTCCTGTGTGAGTCTTCATATGTCTAACTAAATGACCTTTATGTACTGCTCTGTATTCACAAACAGAGCAACTGTAAGGCTTTTCTCCTGTATGAGTGGTCATATGTGTAACTAAATTATTTTTAACTGCTGTTCTGTATTCACAAATAGAGCAGCTGTGTGGCTTTTCTCCTGTATGAGTTGACAGATGTATAACTAAACTTCTTTTCTCTGCTGTTCTGAATTCACAAACGAAGCAATTGTAAGGCTTTTCTCCTGTATGAGTTCTCATATGTGTAACTAAACAACTTTTACTTCCTGCTCTGTATTCACAAACAGAGCAACTGTACGGTTTTTCTCCTGTGTGAGTCTTCATATGTCTAACTAAATGACCTTTATGTACTGCTCTGTATTCACAAACAGAGCAACTGTACGGCTTTTCTGCTGTATGAATTTTCATATGGTGTAACTAAACTACTTTTCACTGCTGTTCCAAATTCACAAACAGAGTCACTATAAGGTTTCTCTTCACTGGAAGTAGCATTTATATTAATTTTGTCAAATGTTTTGTTTCCATAATTTTTATCCTTTAACTCCATTACTTCTTGTTTAATAGATGGCTTATCAGAACTTTCATTGCTATGCAGTTCCTGCAGAATTACAAAACTTATTATCCATAGTTTCTTATTTAATGGTGATTATGTTTGTTCGAATGTTTCTTTTAATGATATAGGATCCAAAGGAAGTTCATCTACAACATAAATAGATTGTGTAATTATACAATAATAATAATAATAATAATATGCGCTTGCGCATGAAATACATGCATTAACCCAGAAACAAATACGTTAAGTTCTGTTACAGAATCAAAATTCTGCAACGTGGTTTACCATTTAACCCTCTATTTAACTTTCTACATAGTGTTTCTTGTTTATACTTGAATTCAGTTAATAGTATTTAACGGTATTAGGCCGATATTGAGCATAAATCACACAAGTATAAATTTTGTGGCCGCGGCTAATAAATTATCCTAGTCAGTTACATGTAATATTGGCCGTATGTTGTTTAAGAGTTCTTGTAATATCTACTAAAAGTGGTAAATTTTAGAACATGTGATTTTAATAAAAATAATCGTAACCTGAGTGCCATATAATTTAGTAGTGTAGCAATGGTTGTTAATTAAATAACGATCGTGGCGGTTATGGGTGACATTTTCATCAAGCAGACAGTACTGATATACAGTTGTGTTCACATATGACAACTAAATAGGAGAAATTGTGATACCTTATTACTATGACAATTCCAGTGGCGTACATCATGGAAATCTAATCGTGGCCTATCATTCGTCAAGCACAAGGTTAAATGAGCAACTATAATAATTATGTACAGGGTGGGCAAATTTTGATGTTTTCTTAGGGAATCTCGATAACTATGGGAGATGTGGAAAAATGCAAACCCTCATCCTCGATCTCTTTTTTCAAGAAAATCTTAATGGTGAAAACCAAACTGGGTCTTTTGTTTTCGAGTTATACACAAAATTTCTATTTTTCGACTTTTCGTTTTGTCGGTATATCTTGCTTATTTATGAAAATAGATAATAGTTATTTACATTACAAGTGTGGCAGGTTACATTTGACAACGCGGGGTTTTGATTTTGGAACCAAGCGCTGTAAAATGCTTAACGCACGAAGTATTGTATTAAATTTTTTGCCCGACATATCTTTTTAAACATTTTCTGCAAATTGGAGATTTTGCTCTCAAATATCATAACCTCTGTGCCATATCAAGCAAGCTCCCTTCAGTAAATTCTGTAGTTGATGCTTTAAAACATAAAAAATCTAAGTCGTAAATATCAATTTTCTTTATTTCTCCAAAACTTAACTGAACGAGGAATTACGTAACTAGCGTTTCTGCAACTGCCCTTTATTACTACAAACAATTTTTTTGTTTAAGGGTTTCTAAAAGCTAATAATTTTCTAGTCATTTTACTGCACCGGGATACGTAGAAACACTGACTAACTGTAAAATCGTAGTTCCGGTGATGTCAACTATGTATCAATGTGTCGCTTACAAAGTGATTGTTATGTTCTTGAGGCACTTGTTTTGATGAGAATACCATAGCGTAGTCAGGTTTTGAATTTCAAGTTTGCCATAAAGTTGAATTTTTTTATATGGAATTCATAGTTGACTGTGCCATCATGGGTAAGAGATTTTTTTCCCTGTTCTACTAATATATTGAAATGGTATTAAGCCCACAACTTGGCTCTGTTTGCAGTACAAAATAGTCAACCAAATCAATAAAGCACAGAGTTGGGATACTTTATATAATTGGAATTTTAAACAAAAATAAAAATATTAAATGCATTGATAATGAGATGCGAGAAACAGTAATTAGTCAGATAAACGCACGCAAAGGCAAAGCATATTTCAAAGGGTTTGAATTTGGCTTGTGAAGAAGGTAATATAATACGTTTGCGCACATATAAAGCCAGACCAAACGAAAGTAATTGACACAAAAAGGTTGTTACGTGCATAAAAGGAGCGTAGTTATCAATAAAAGCAAAGGACTGTGAAAATTGCGAGCAAGCGGAAGGGTAAAGTAAGATAAAGGAAAATCTAGAAAATTGCAAAGAGCAATTCCTGAATAGAGGCAACTGAAGAGTAAAAGCAAGCGACGTGAAAAATGGAACTCAAATATTAGTGCTTTAATAATTAAAAACATAGTGCAAAAGCAGAGCAGTGAAATTAAAAACGTTTGTGAGTGCAACGCTATAGAAGAATATTAGCTATAAGCAAAAAGACAATATTTTAGATTTTAAGAAAATGTTAGATTGTAATTTATGTAATCAAACTTTATTCTATTTGTTGTAAATATTATCAAACCTAATTTCCAATTAATAGTAGAATAACACCGTATCTTAGCAACATGATGCTTTTTTGTCATTAACGAGAAGAACAAGTGAATTAAATTAATTTGAAAGGTTGTGGAATTTGTGCTCCACATTTAGTTGATATTTCATAATAATAATAGTAGTTTATTTATCTAGAACGAAAAGTGGCATTTTAAAGACGAGAAAGTTGTTTACGTCTGAGGCGTCAGCCGAGGACGGAATTACTTGCGAGGACCTTTAAAAACACTTTTCGTTCGTGGTGAATACAACGGTTTATTTCATACTGCAAGTTTAATGAATTTTAAATAAAAACACGTATAACTGACGTATAATTTTAAATTACTTGAACTTTAAAATTTTACTTTAAAGTACTAGGACTTTAATGTTCCATTTTCTGTACAATAAATAAGTTTTAAAGTACTTGAACTTTAAAATTATACTTTAAAGTACTAGGATTTTAATGTTCCATTTTTTGTACCATAAATAATCCGAAAAATGTCATTTTTGACATCAGTATGAAATAAACGAGTATTTTATAACATAAAAAGTGGTCGATTTGATTGCCCACGTGGTGGTGTACCTGTCTTAACGTTTGCAGCAGTTTCCGCAACAAAAAATTTACATTTTGCAAATATCATCTCCGAGGATATCGCCAGCGAGCACCTGAAAATTACAATCTTCGACTACGACCAAAGTTAGCATCGGAAACCAGAGGTTACCAGTCCAGATCAGCCGAGTCTGCAAGAACGCCCGAATCAACATTGGCGGGCAGGGAAGCAGCTGCAACCTGAGATATTCCAGCAGCGTCACTACGACTAGCTCCGTAGCCAGCACGAGAAGGTTACAACGAGGTAGAAATTTGCCTGCAATTTGAGTGTCAGCGTTCGGGAAAACGATTTAAATCAAAGATTAAACCTTGCCGAAGAGGCCTAGTGCTTTTCCAAAAGTCCAATTACTTCGTGGTTTTCAAAAATCGAACGGTGTCACCAGGTTTTGAAGCGAAATCGGCCAGAATCGAGCTTCATAAACAAAAGAAAGTTGACGTAAATTCTACGTTATCCTGAGAAATAACGAAGGAGAGGTTTGACGTCATCCTAACAATGAAGGCGATGTTTTAATAGTTGCCAACCGGGAATGTTCAAATAATTTACCTGACGCGTTCTCACTGTATTTCACGATTTTAAACGTTCAATTTCACACTGTACGCAAAAACCATTTTGTATTGATCTGTCAATTTACGAGATTGTGAATTTTATCTACTAATAACGAGTAAACGAGCTACGTTGAGACAAATAACCTAAGATTTGAGAATACAGTCCATTTATGAACCCAACCCATGTGATAAGAAGTTTTGTCTTTGCCGAGAGCTAGCGTAATCAGTATTGCAATTAAATAAAATAGAAAGAGGGGCATTCAACCATTTTATTTGTGCGATTAATTGTTACAGTTCCATTTTAACCAGCCTTAATTTACTGACAGGCAAAATTTGAACACAGTATAAAAATATAAAAACTGAGAACGTACTTGGAACCTGCTCGTAATTATATTATATTTATACCAAAATAAATAAATAATTACAAACAGGTACCAGATAGGCAAGCCTTTGCAATATATATTATGTGGTGCCGATTTATTCATTTTCACTACATTATAGCGAAAATAATTTTTAAAGTAGTTTTTAATACTTCTCGGTTACCTAGTTAAGGGCTGGTGTTGCGTTGTACAATACGAACCTCTTCCATTTACAAAAGGGAATATTTAAATTCTGGCAAGTGCAATTTTAGTTTAAGAAGATGCAAGAACTTTCATCAAAATAACATTTTCTGATAGATAATAAAAAAAATCCATATGTGCCCAAAATGTATGACAGACACTGTATTTCATTATTTGAAATGTATTTAACAAGTAGGCCTAGTCTGTTGACATTTTGTAAAACATTTAGTAAGATATGGATCGCCAAATGCAACGTGCCACTATAAGCTCTTATGAGCGCGAAAATCGTGTTTGTGACATTGTCCGTGAATTAAATTTCCACAGAAAAACAGTGCAAAAAGTAATTTCGCGTTAAGAAGAGTTGGGAGACTTGAGTGATCCATATAAGAAGCGGAGGACCATGAACTGCTGTCATACGTAGAACGATTGGTAACATCAGAGACAGAATTCGACGAAATCCAAGACGATCAATGCGAAAGATGGCTATGAATAAGCAGAGAGTGATATAAAAGACTAACAGTTTATTTACTGCCTGCAAATACAGCGGCTAACAGGGTAGCAAAGTGTAGGAGATTGCTTCGGCGCACTATTGCAAATTGGCACAGATCGGTCTTATTTGCAGATGAGAAAGTATTTACTATAGATGAAAAGTTTAATAAACCAAATTCTCGAATAATTCCTCGTACAATAGAAGGTGCTAGTGATAGAGATAGACTTGATTTTAAATCAGCCCATCCTTTGTCAGTAATGGTCTGGGCAGGACTTACAGAGGATGGAAAACCACCTTTGATGTTTATCAACCAGGGGATTAGGATGACCGCAGAAACGTATCGTACGAACGTATTGGATAGTAGAACCATGGGCACATAAACATTTAGAAAACGTCAATGGACTTTTCAGCAGGATTTTGCAAGGCCCCATACAGCGAATAACACTTTTGCTTATATTCGTGAGTATTGTTAAGACTTTATTTCGCCTGACGATTGGGCCTTCATTTTCACCGGATTTGAATCCAACGGATTACGCTGTATGGTCTATTCTATAGACTGCGGGCTGTGCACAACGTTATGTTAATATTGAAGATCTAAAACATTCCTTAAAAGTTGCATGGGCTGGAATTCCTAGTGTTGCGATCTACCGTGGATAATTTTAAGAAAAGACTTTGGGCCTGCATTACGGTTTATTTTAGCTGTAAAGGTTTCATGTTTAAGATAATATAAGTGTATGAAAAAATTATAAAAATCAACTATACTATCGTTGATTTTTCTTGGCGACCGAACTTAATTGTCACCCTGTATATCACTGTAACGAGAAAAATATCTTCTCTCCCATGATGTCATAGCCAACTATGAGTTCAACATAAAAAAATACAACTTTATGGTATAACTCTAAATTCAAAACATTTTTTGAAAAACCGACTATGCCACTGTATTTTCATCAAAGAATTGCATGAAAACATAGAAATTGCTATTCTCTATATTCATAAATAAGCGGAATATAACCACAAAACAAAAAGTCGAAAAATAGAACTTTTGTAAATAACTTGTTACGTGTAGAATGCGCCGCCTGCCATAATTTCGAATTCGAACGCTATTTTCCCGCGCATTGCGCATTGGCATTTGGCCGTGACTTCTGGCGATAGGCTTTTATCTGGGAAAACCATTGTCAGGCCGGGACTCGCTCTTCTTCGCTAGTATTTCGAAGCGAGCAGTTCACTAAAAGTGCAATTTACTAGTTCGGGGATGATTACTATATAGGGTTATTTGGTTGCTTTGAATAAGTGGAGTTATGAAAACCCTCACGTCTTTGTGGATTGAAGCCCTCGAAGTTATTTAAGGACGATGTTTCCTTCGTTACGGCGGATTTGTCAGTGTTAGCACACTCGAGCTGTTCTCTTCTGAGCCCAAAAACCACCTGGCATGAGTAACTATTTCGCGTTAGGAAGCCTGTCTTTGCGTGTTCTATTAGAACCTTCTTTTTCCCTCTTACAGCAAGCCGTGCTAGGCAAAATCTACAGAGCAAGCCGTAATAGGCAGACTTGTGTTACTCGTTTTGGAATTCGTTTTAAGCTTTTGTGCCACGTGCAGCAGGTCTTGCGAGGCGTTTTGTCAAGCCTCCACGAAACCGCTTTCCCCTTGTTGCCAACGCTTAGTTAGGGCACAAGAAGGATCCGCATTGTGGGGTGTATTTAGCCCCGAGGTTTGGCATTTTGATCCCGTTGGAGCGGCGCTGTTTACCGTCCAAAACTGCCACCGTCAACCGTAGGAACTTCTCGGCCAAAACCGAGATACGGGTACAGCGACTTCCAGAACTGGGCCCCAAAATCTGTCGCTGCTAGTAGCTGGCGAGGTTGCCTGTTTTAATGTGTTTTAAACCGCTGTTATGTCAGAAACTGTAAGTACAATTAGTGCATGTAGCATTAATCTAAGGGGTTCCTCACATTCCATTTTATGCTAGTTATAAGTTATTCATTGTAAAAATTGTATTGTGATCATGCATGAAATTAAACGATCTCAAATTATCAATATACAGAGTGTGTTAGCTACGGTTTGAATGCCTTTATTGAAGCTATCTTTCAGGAATTGTTGATTTATTAGGTATAGAGTTTACAATTTCTCATTGGTTCACCAAGGTGCAATTGCCGTTATCTTCAAAAATTGTTGGTGCTCTGGGAATTTTATTATAATTAAATGTTCTACCGATTTATTGTCATTCTTAAGAACTACACGGCCTCCAATCGCTGAGCTGGCGGCCGGCATTTACACCCAGTGTACCTAATTTCTTGTTGATGCTGCTTTGAAAGATTGCTCAGAATCTTAAATTATTAAAAAGGCCTAACAAACTTGAAAACAAAAGACGATAGTCTATTTGGGTTTTCACCATTAAGCAGCCTACCCTTCAGTAAAAAATAATTACCGCTCATAGAACCGGAAATATGCCTCGGAGCCGGAATGATTTAAACTTGACGACCCCTGCGAGGAAAAGGCTAATGAACTGGAGAAAAAACAAACTTAGAATTGCCACTTGGAATGTCATGTCCTGGAGAACAAGGGACCAAGAAATAATCAATGAATTAAAAAACAATAATATCAAAATATGCTCCGTCAGTGAAACAAAAAAGAAAGAAAAAAGGAAGACAGAAATTGACAAATACGTCTTTATATACAGCGGAGTCTCACGAGAAAAAACGGACTTTCAGGAGTAGGACTACTCATAGACAAAAAATACAAACAGCATGTAGAAAATGAACAATATATCAACAACAGAATATTGCAAGTCACAATAAAAACCCATAATGAAAGTATTCACTTCATAAGTGTCTATGCACCCGACATAAGTCAGGAATGAGAGGTTAAAGAAAATTTCTATGAAGAATTACAAACAGTAGTCGACAAAATTAAAACAAAAATCGTGATAATGGGATACTTAAATGCCAGAACTGGGAACGAGCCACTACAAGGCATAACTCAAAGATTCAATGAAGAAGCTGTTACTGAAAATGGAGAACTGCTAACAATATTCTGCGCAGCAAACAAATTGAGAATTAACAACACCTTTTATTACCACAATATGGCGTATAAATATACATGGCAAAACACAAGAAGACATCAATTGATGATAGCTTATATCATCACTAATAGAACGTTCACTCCACAGATGATATATTGGATGTGAGAACACTTAATGCAGCTAATGTGGGCAGCAATCACAAGCTGGTACTCTGCAAAATGAGATTAAACATCCCCATCACACCAAAACCTAAACCCCAATGCATACAAAAATTCAATATTGAATCTTTGGAAGATGAGAGTGTAAAACAGCTATACAAAAATAGATTAACAGAGAAAATACAACAGACTCCAATCACTAGAGAAGATAACATAGATGAACGATGGAGAATTCTAAAAAATAATATTCTTGACGCAGCTAACGAAGCCTTAGAAAAAAGGCAGGTGAATATTAACAGAACAAATAAAACACCATGGTTTACTCCAGAAACAAAGGAATTATGTGAGCAAAAGAAAAAAGCATACATTAAGTATATACGAAACAGAAACCAAGAAAACTGGATACTATATAAAACAGAACGAAATAGAGTATGTGCAAGAATAAAAAGAGAAAAGACGGATACGGGGAAAGATTCACAAAAGAGATGGGGAGAGATGTGTACGGAAGCCAGAGGAGGATATGGGGAATGTTGAGAAGAAACAAACAAGAAATCAAGGATACTACACAGAACACTAAAATCCATGTAGAAGAGTGGAAAACATATTTTGGAAACCTATATAAAGAAAACGAGGAAAGCGAAGAGTTGCTGACTGAGGAAGATGAAGAAGAAGAAGAAGGCATCAATGTAGAATTAATAGAGGAGTCGATAGAAAACACTAAAACATTTGAAAAATAGAAAAAGCCCGGGACCCGATGAAATAACAAATGAAATGCTAAAATACGGAGAAGAAAGCTTACAAAAAGAAATACTAACTTTCTTTAGAAACATTATAACAAAACCGAAAATACCAAATGAATGGAAAAGCAGTATAACCATCTCAATATTCAAAAAGGGTAAAAAAAACAATACCAGACAACTATCGTGGAATTAGTCCAGGGAAATTAGACAAAATAAAAGCAAAACTTCGGAAAAATTCCCGGAAAGCTGGATTTTGGTATGAGCCTTGCTATTGTGGTTCTAAACAAAATGTCAAAAGTCCTCATCGATCCGAGTGCCGCTAAAAATTTTAAGGGGGGGCAAAGGTCACCAAAAACGGTATTTGGTGAATATCTCGTTAACGGTCACTTTTACAGAAAAAATATTGATTATCAAATTTGTAGCTTATGAAATTTCTAACAATAAAGATATCATGACTTTTGTTCGTAAAAATAACCGTTTTGGAGATAATTCGATTTACAGAGTTGTAACTAATAGATGCACTCCTCAATGGCATGTATATCTCATTGGAGTTGCGACTTGAAATATTCCAGAATTTCCTTGTTTCAGAGCCCATAAAATTAGAAAGAAACACATATATAGTACACTGTAGTCTAGATAGAGAAGGAATGTGCTCCGAAAGGTTCCCCTCCGTTGTCATAAAACCTCAAGGGACATCTGCTTGCTATTCGTGTAGGAGCATAATAGTATATTATGTTATTAGGAGCAAAAATTATACTTTATTTGGCGTGGCTGGACTGTTTATCTGCCGAGCTTGCGAGGCAGATAATTATAGACGAGCGACATAAAGATACTTTTGTTCCGAATAACATATAGTATTTTTTCTTCAAACGTTTATAACAAATTATTTAAGAAATTTTAAGAAACTTGGAATTATTTTAAGGTAGAGGATTGGGTAGACTGATAAAAAATGTAGGGTGCTTTAGAGAGCGTCACTATGACTACACTATAAACAACGTTGTGAACAAAATCCGAAAAAAAATACTTTATCTCGTCAGTCTTGCTTAAATGTAACACCCGATATAAATGACGTCGATACTTGCGACTCCACTGAAGATGTAGATCCATCACGTTTCCTGACTGAATCTATGGAAATGAAGAAGACAGCAGAAGAACAAGAAGAAGAAGAAGATGATGAAGAGGAAAGCATACCGATTGAAATAGTCTGAAAATGAATATTAATAACTCCTGTTTTGAATCCAAAATTGACTAATGAACAAGTTCATAATATTTTTTTTAAAATAAACATTTTTCAAACAAAAATAAACGTGAAATATGCCTACTGGAAACACCACATGAAAAAAACGCACCTTGTACACTACCTCGAAGGTGGTGTGGCATAGAGTGCACGTTTCAACTCTGTAAATCGAATTATCTCCAAAACGGTTACTTTTACGAATAAAAGTCATGATATCTTTATTGTTAGAAATTTCATAAGCTACAAATTTAATAATTAATATTTTTTCCGTAAAAGTGACCGTTAACGAGATATTCACGAAATACCGTTTTTGGTGACCTTTGCCCCCCCTTAAAATTTTTAGCGGCACTCGGATCGATGAGGACTTTTGACATTTTGTTTAGAACCACAATATCAAGGCTCATACCAAAATCCAGCTTTCCGGGAATTTTTCCGAAGAGCAATGTCTAATTTCTCTGGACTAAATAACGCTTCTCAATAGCACGCTCAAAGCACTCACCAAAACAATTTTAGAGGAACTATGTAAAACGATACAAATCCGCAAAGAACAGCAAGGCTTGCGAAAAAATAGGTCAACTATCGACACAATCTACATAATCAAACAAATAACAGAAAATTTTCAGAATTTAACAAACCCGCATTTGTGTGCTTTGTTGATATGACCAAGGCTTTCGATCGAGTCCGCCTAACCGACATTATCAAAATAATGCAAGGGAAGTAAATCAGAGATTAATAAAGTTAATATACGAGATGGATAGTTATTGCAGAACGAACATAAAAGTAATACATCAACTAATTGAAGAAATACAAATACGGACAGGTATAAGGCAAGGCAACTGACTCACTTAGCCCGTTTATATTCAACATGGTTAAGGACAAAATAGTTGAAAATCTACCCAAAAGAGCAAGCTACAAAATGAGAAACATCTACTTTAATGTTGTTTGTTACACTGACGATGCGGTGCTTGTCACTGATTCAGAAGACATCCTGCAGAGACTACTTTACTCCTTCAATCAAACAGCAAAACAATTAAATATGGTCATCAATACCGACAAAACCAAATGCCTAGTAACATCCAAAGAGCCGATACGATGCAAATTAAAGATGAACCAGAAGATTGTAGAACAAGTAAACCATTTCAAATATTTGGGAGCCGAGATAACGAGTTTTGGAAATCTATATGATGAAGTTAGAAAACACACGATGAAAGTATCCCGAATTTCGAGCTGCTTAAGAGACATCGTATGGAGAAACAAATACCTCAGTATAGACAGTAAAATAAGAACATATAAGACTGCGATTAGACCAATCATAATATATGCAGCTGAAACAAGACCAGACACCTCCAAGACGCAACAAATGATGAGAACAGTTGAAATGAAAATAATAAGCACGGCAGGATCAGAAGTGAGGACCTTCGACAACAGAATGGGATGCAAGATATAGGAAAGTGGGTAAGACAACGAAGGAAATACTGGAATAAGAAGAATAGAAGTCCCCATAAATGCACAGCGACGCCTATAATTGGCCTAACGGCTGTTGGCTGAATGCGGTATATAAATAAATAAATAAGCACATAAGTAGAATGGATGACAACAGACTTCTAAAAAGTGCGAAACTAAACCACCCTGTCGGAAAAAATATCAGGGCAGACCACCAAAGCGCTGGAAGGAATGTTGGACAGCTAATTAAAAGAGGCAACAGAAGGTTTAAAACAGGTAGTAGCCTACCTAAATATGGTTATCCATATTAGAAAGACAGAAGAAGAAGACCATTAAGCTTTTTCCATATCTTCTACATTTATCAAGATTCCCTATGAAAACATTGAAATTAGCCCACCCTGTATAGGATTTTCACAATTACTTTTAAAAACTTTAAAATTCCTACAAGTACACTCAATTCTGAAGATCTTAGTTTTTCGAGATTTTCTATTATTACTTCCTTTTACAATAAACGAAGTACTATTGGATTCACCCCAAAAATTCGAAATTGAGTTTTCAATAGATCTTCACGTGACTTTTCAGTTTTTTTCTATTTTTTCACAAACGGCTCTAACGATTTTTTTCAAACTCCACATTTTTATTACATTTTATTAAATTAAATGGGGTTCTTTTGTTTTTTTTCTATTTTTTTAATTAACTCCTATTTTAAATAGAACTCCCGGTATATTATTACATTTTGAATTCAGCTTAAAATTTTAGAGAAAATGTGTCTCTTCAACAATGTCTTATTTATACCGTTTTTGTAGAATTTGTAATTTTTGAAAAATTGTTGACAAATGCTTAAAAATTTAAAATCCAATTTTTGGCTAATTATAAGATCACTGTAAAAGGAAGTTGTGTGCGTGTATCACACCAGATTTTTACATTGACAACTGGTTAGTAACTTGACTTTGACAGTTTGAAGCTTACTGATATTATTGTATTATACATGTTATAATAAAAATTGCTGCATTACTGTACTGATATTTCTTAACAACCAATCATAAGATTGATGAAATTTTCAATTTCATGCCCTCCATATTCTCGGTACGTGAAAACAACTGTTGTACAATAACATGTAGGTATTATAAAAATTTGCTAATATCAATAAAGACACACATTTGTTATTTTGATCAATGAGTAATAGATCGTTAATTCGTGACGGAAAACAGAAAATTGACGTTAATTTGCGGTATCGGGGTAAGCCATTATACCATTTTTAAAAATTATAAATAGAACAGCGTTTTCAAAATTCTGAGTACCATAATGACATGACATTACCCCTGAATCTCATAAGTCAAAACAGATAACGGCATACACAGATGACATTAATGTTTTAGAAAGATCAATGGTGGCACTCTGAGAAACTAAAACTCTACAAGACGATCCTAAGGCCGGTACTTACATACAGAGGAGTAATCTAGATGCTCCTACCAGAAAGAGGAAAAATGCTTGATACATTTAAAAGAAATATCCTGCGTCGAATTTATGGACCAATTAAAAAAGGAGGGTGCAGAATGAAATATGATCATGAACACCGAGATACTAAAGCAACCAAAAGTATCAACATACATTACACTAAAGCGAAATTAAAAAGAATCATATTTAATAATAATTTATTGTGCCAATTATATAACAGTAATTCCATTTACAATTGACACATTTATGATACTCACTGAAATACAATGGAAAATAAACATGCCTAATTATACAAAATGGGGTTCAAATGCGGTAGCGCATGCGTCTTACATGATGCTACTTCCAGCTAGCATCACATAGCCTCTCCTACCCAATTCCAACTCTCACCTCTTCGTGGTGAATGCTATCAACCTGAGCAACCCTACCGGAAATCAGGTAACGAACCCTGGTGGAAAGTAGGGTCAGGGCTAACGAGAGAAGGATAAATGGTCCTCCGAACAGGGGGTTAGGCATGGGGCTAACTACACCAGGGGATAAAACCCTTATCCTGTAAAAAAATATAGTTACGAAAACTGATCAACAGCCTCGGACCGGACGGACATCTCGAAGACGTCCAATGCTATGGAATAAAGATATGAATATTGGGTCGTGAAATGTGTTAAGTCTTTACCGCGCCGGTGCGCTAAACAACCTTACAAAAGAAGCATCAAAGTAGAAGCTAGATATACTGGCACTGCAAGAGATACGGTGGCTTGACCAAGATATTATCACTAAAACATCCCATACATTATTCTATAGTGGCTCAAACCAAGGACGACATGAATTGGGAACATGTTTCTTGGTGAACAAACCATTACGAAATCAAATTATAGATTTTGAGGCGATAAGTGAAAGGCTATGCAGGATTAAAATGAGGGGACGGTTCTATAACATAACCACTATATGTGCGCACGCATCCACAGAAGAAACGGAAGACGAAGTAAAAGAACAGTTTTATGAGAATGGTAATTAGAGACATGAATGCCAAGGTGGGAAAAGAGGGGGCTTTCAGACCAGTGATCGGAAACCATAGCCTACATGAAGTATTCAACGATAATGGAGCTAGATTAGTGGACTTTGCATCGGCTAATAATATGAGAATAGGAGGAACCCTTTTCCCACACAGACATATCCACAAAATGACTTGGACCTCACCCGACGGAAACACGAACAACCAAATTGACCATGCCCTCATAGATAAAAGACATACAACAAACTTACTAGACGTCAGACGCCTAAGAGGAGCGGACGTGGTATTGGACCACTACCTAATACGGGCCAAAGTAAGAGAGAGGATCTCAAGGGTACAGAGAGAGGCGAAAAAAAGACCAAATGGAATAGCAATAAACTAAAGAACGAGGAAGACAGAAACCTTTATGAAAGAACCATCTCGGAAAAACTAGATCTAGAAGGTACCCATTATTTCATGTCCAATTTGGTAATAAGAGATTCAAAAAAATAGGCTCGATAAGTGTGTCTACAAGTTCATGGTAAATAATGTTATTTAGGTGTTCATGACATAAACTGCATACGTCTGCTTTATTTACTTACGGCCGGTCTTATAAAGGTCCCTAATCTGACGTTTACTTTAATTTTTTTTTAAAATAAACAAAAGCTCATCAAAACGTTGGCGCTTATGCCATATTATTCATTAGTAAACACATTTTTATGCGCGTTTGTTTATTTTAACAGTAAATTAAAGTTAACGTCAGATTAGTGGCCTTTATAAGACCCGGCCGTTAGTGTGTGAAAGTTGAAACAGTTGGCAATTCCATCCCCGAACAGCAAAGAAAAGGGAGCACAAAGGTGCCCCACATAAAATCAAATCAGCGAACCGCAAAGCCGCGAACGGCGAGGTCTGCCTGTAATTATACGAGCGTTTCTCTCTTAAGCGTGGCAAGTAAAGTCTACGAAAGCGTGTTAGAACAAAAACTTATTGGCTGTTGAAAATCAATTACATGAATCACAAAGTGGTTTTAGAACAGGTTGTGGAGTACAATATTGTGTTTTTGTTTTAAAGCAAATAGAAAATACGATAATATACGATAAAGAAATGACACGTCGGTTTTATAGACATGCAAAGAGCTTTCGATTCAATGCACAAAAAAAAAGATCTGGGAAGTACTCAGCGAAAAGGAAGTAGACAATAAGCTAGTATTAGCAATTGAAAGTTTCTAAAGAAGCACTAGGAACTACATAGGGACTGACAATTATTCATCGGAACAATTTGTAACAACAAAGGGTGATAGGGTGGAGTATTAAGTCCCCTGCTATTTATAGTATTAATGGATTAAATACTGGAAGAATGCAGGACTACCACACAGCAAATGAGTATAGGTCATAGGTATTTGGAACCAGTTTTGCTATCGGAACTTATTTAAGCGGACGACCTGGTTATTATGTCAAAAACAGAGAGAGATTCACAAGAAAAACTCATCAAATGGAAGGAGAAATTAGAAGAATATGGATTGGAGATGAATAGTGATAAAACGGTGGTGATGGCAATTGACAGAAGAAAGAGGAATGTTACAATAGTTTTAGAAAATGAGCACGTACCTCAATTTGAAAGCTACAAATATCTAGGGCAGGTAATAAGCTATAACAGACATCTAGAAATTTAACTTAACAACCGCATTAATTCAACAACAAAACTACAGAGTTTACGTCTCGACTTTATGCTATGAAAGTTGGGTGTTGACAAACAAACAGAAAAGCAGGTTACAAGCTGCGGAAATGAAATGTGTGCGTAGAATAGCTGGAGTTAGAAAGTTTGACAGATTCAGAAGTACGAATATCAGACACAGCTTAAACATGCAACCCCTCCAAAAAATAATAGAAAGTAACCTACTAAAATGGTTAGGACACCTATACAAAATAAACAACAGTAGACTGGTTAAGAGGGTATCGAAAGCAAAAAGCGAAAGGAACAAACCAATATCATGGAACAACTATGTTACAGCTATTTTAAATGAAACAGGCACGCAGTGGAACGAGGCAAGAAGATTAGCCTTCGACAGGGAAAAATGAAGTGAAATGTACAAAAACACTTAAGTGCGATATCTTCGTATGTGCGCGTGTGTGTATAGTGCGTAAACGAATGTCTCGACACCGGAAATAGTAATGAGGTCAAACAGACTAAGAAGAAGAAAATCTATAGAAGTTTAGAATTTTAAATATAATGCATTGTCAAAATTGTCGTAAATCTCACTCGGAACAAAAGTGTTATTACATAAATAAATAATCTTTATTCACAACCATAAAGCAATAATCAAATTACCTTACATGTCAAAAGTTGGAAAGTATACAATTTCAACTTCATTTGACAATTGAAATGAAATATGACAGTTCAGGTTGGAAAGTGGTAACTTTCTTATCAATTTTCGAGTTGGAAATTAGTCATTTTCCAACCTCCGTTTCTTACGGGTTTTCTATTAGTTGCAGGAAATATAAATTATAATACATAGAGAAATAGTTATTTATTAATGCAAATAGAGCAATTCTACAAATACCTGAACAAATAAATTGACAAATTTACATATTAAGAATTTGAGCGATATAAATTAATTGTAACGTTGGAATTTTCATGACTGTTGATGGTGATGCTTAAACCATGTTGTTGCTCTGAAGATGAAATATTGGATTGTTTATTTGAAGTTGAAGCTCTAGGAGAAGTAGACAAGGACGATGATTCTCGTACCTGGGATTTAGTTGTTACGGACAACATTTGCGCAATTTTTAATTGGCCCTCCAGAGAATTTTCTACATAACCTTCAGCTACTGAACTCGATTTCCAACCACCCAGCTTCTTCAACTGGAGAATATCGCCTCCGGTATTAGCAAGTAATGTAGCTGCTGTTCGTCTAAAGCAATGCCCAGTAAACTTGTCTACGTCATTCAACTTTAAAAACATAGCTATTTTCTTGGGGAATTGCCAGATTGAATTATGTCCACAAGGCTGCCGGGTGACTTTTCCACTCCGCACTTGCATTAAAAATCGTTGGTTATCTACATGCTTACGTAAATTCATATATTCTTTTAATATGGCAATCCATTTTAGATCCGTTATTACAAAACTTCGAGGACGATAAGTTTTCGTGTCTGGAATTATGATAATGACCCTTTTTTCTGTAATTTCTGTCATTTATTTTCATTTTAAACAATTCTTCACTTCTACAAGCGCCAGAAATCCCAATGACTAAAGCAACCTAAAATGTTTAAATAAGTAACTATTGGTGCAAATACAATATTGAGAAACCTACCTTTTGTGGAAGAAAATCCAAGGGAGCAGTATCCAAAAATTTTTTGATATCCTCCTTATTGAAGACATTCGATTTTTTAGGTCTGTAACCAATATTCTGTTTTTTCAAGAATGCTAATAATTTTGAAAATTTTGAAATATCAGTCTTGTCTTTAAATTGTAATGTAGTTCGTAACATGGAATAGGTAGACCATAAGGTTGATGCCTTTTTTCCAAGAGCCAGGTGACTAAAATAAGCTAGGACAACACTTTCCGAACAGATGTTTTGAGCCCCTTTTTCCTGACACCAGCGCTTGTACATTTGATATGCCTTTTCATACCTAGTTTTACTTTTTTCTGGCAATAAATTTTCTACTGCTCGTTCAGCAGCTTTCCTCAGTTCAGGAGGAGTACATTCCATTTCACTGTCACTATTAATATCAGACATTTTCATACAGATGCGGGCAAGGAACAAACACAAACGACGTGATGCTACTTTGACATTTGTCGTTTGATATAGTCTTTTGTTTAATGGCTACTTAATAAAAACATAAAATGCAATTTAAAAATTTATAAATTGTTTGTTGTCTTTATGCTATTTAAGGAGGATGATTGTGAATAAAATAGTATACAAACCTTGGTGGTCGTTGCTTCATAGTACCTCGGCTTATTGCTGACCGCGGCGCTACGCGCCTTGGTCATCAAATTTCGCCTCGGTAATGAAGCACTTCCCACCTCGGTATGTAATCTACTATTACTTACGTAAGTATACATTTTCTAGAAACCTAACTCATACAAAATGCAAAATAAACTTGTTTTAAATAACAGTTTAATTATTGTACACATGCAAACAGTATATTACTATGAGATGTAAGAGTTTATTTAACTATTTAGCAAAAAAACAACATATCCAAAACAGAAAAATGTGTGGTATCAAATAAATACGTTTTCAGCAATAATTTATCGACAGTGTAAAAGGTTAAATACTTTCGAATGACTGAAGTGTTTTATGACTGTTAACAATCGTTTTCCATGTTAAAGTGACAATTGTTAAAATTTATACCTGAAGCCTGTGTTGTAAATCTACAGAATCAGAAAAGACATCTTGTCCCTATTCCATCAGATACTATACTTGAAGTTCTGTCAAGATTCTGAAAGAAGGAATTCATATTAGGAATGCTTGCCGTTCGTTTACTTACTGAAATATTATTAGGTAGTTACGAATATTGTACTGTTACACAATGCGTCTGGCGGAATACGCAACACAAAGAACTTAAATTTGTTACAAATTAAATAATAATTCTCCGCTTACTTTGACTACTGCTGACGTCAGCAACAAAACATTTTAGGTACTGTTGCATTACCTATTACCGTTGATGGTATTACTAGGTCCGTCGATGCGGTTATTTGTGACTCAATTCCGTCTACACTAATTTTAGGTGTTGACTTTTGCTACGCTTTTGAAGCGAAGACTGATTTTGTCGCTAGGCGCTTCGATGTGGCTAAAACTTTTTCTCTACAGACTATTTGTGGTGTTGTTGATTTGTCAGTACAACAAAAGCTTCTTTTAGACCAAGTTGTTAGGAAGTTTGCTGAAATTTCTGGTCCCACTTTAGGCTTAACTAATCTAGTCGTACACACTATCGATACGGGTGACGCAACTCCTATTAAGCAGAGATATTACCCTTTGTCTCCTGCTATGCAAGCTCATGCCGATCGTGAACTTGATCGCTTATTAGAGATGAGTATAATTCGTCCCTCGAAATCTCCTTGGAACTCTCCGATGGTGTTAGTTAAAAAGAAAGATGGTTCTTATCGACTTTGTTTCGATGGTCGAAATTTAAATTCAGTATCTAAGAAGGATTCTTACCCCTTACCTTATTTGAATAGCATTCTTAATAAATTACGCGATGCACGTTATCTTAGGTCCATTGATCTTAATCAAGCTTTTCACCAAATTCCCTTACATCCTGATTCATGCGAGATAACAGCTTTTACAGTTCTTCGTCGTGGATTATTCCAGTTTACCGTCGTCCCGTTTGGTATCGCTAATGCTGCTGCTAGTCAACAACGACTTATGGATCACATTTTTGGTCCGCTACTGAGTGAAAATATCTTCGTGTATTTGGACGATATTGTTATCGTGTCTGGAACCTTTAAAGAACACCTGGACACCTTAGAGCGAGTTTACACGCGTCTTAACGCCGCAAATTTAACTGATTTTGCCGTCCCAGTCTTACGTATCTTGGCTTTGTCGTTGATAAAAATGGTTTACGCACCGACCCTGACAAAATTTTGGCTATTACTAAATACGCTCAAGCAAATACAGTGACCGAAGTCAAACGCTTTATTGGGTTAGCTTCTTGGTATCGTCGCTTCGTCCCAAATTTTGCCACTATTACTGCTCCTATTTCGGATCTAATTAAAGATCGCATTAAAAAGCAGCGTGTGCATTGGACTGATGATGCTCATAAGTCCTTTAATCAAATTAAATCTTGTTTGACCTCTGCTCCTGTTTTGAGTAGTCCTAATTTTTCACTACCTTTCACCTTACAGTGTGATGCCTCTAGTTTTGGCCTGGGTTGTGTTCTTACCCAGAATATTGACAATGAGGAGAAGGTTATTGCTTATGCATTTCGCACCCTTAACAAAGCCGAACGCAACTATTCTGTTACGGAGAGAGAGTGTTTAGCTGTCATCTTTGGCATTGAGAAATTTAGACCGTATATTGAAGGCATGCATTTCACTGTATTAACTGATCATTATTCCTTATTGTGGCTTACCAATATGAAAGACCCCACGGGCCGCTTAGCTCGTTGGAGTGTTCGTCTATCGCAATACGATTTTACAATTCAACACCGACAGGGCAAGCATAATGTAGTTCCCGATGCTTTATCTCGAGCTCCTATTCAGGTTTCCGCTCTAGAACTTGTTGACGGTGACTGAGACTCTTGGTACTTAAAAATGCTTGAACATGTTAGCGAGAGTCCTAATCAATTTCCCACTTGGCGAATTGAAAATCACCGACTTTTTAGTACCTATGTTCCCAACCGTCACGCAATCGTTAGCAATTTAGTGGAATGGAAACAGGTTATACCTCGTTCTCGAAGAACTGAAATTTATAAACTTTTTCATGACAGCCCTACATCTGCTCACTTGGGTGGTTATAAAACCTTTTGTAAGATCGCAGAACAATATTACCGGCATAAAATGCGTGCCGATGTCATCCGTTACATACGCCATTGTGAAACATGTGCTGCGAGTAAAGTTAGTCAGCTTGCTAGATCTGGTTTAATGGGCAAAAATAAGAAGATTTTATACTCTTTGTAATGTTTGTCAATTGACATAATGGGTCCTTTGCCTCATACGAAAAATGGTAATACTTCTATCGTAGTCGTATGTGATTGGCTAACCAAGTTTTCTCTAGTTAAAGCTGTTCGCGCTGCCACTGCTAAAACAGTAACCAAGTTTCTGGAAAATGAAATCTTTCTCATTTTTGGCGTCCCTCAAATTTGTATGGTTGATAACGGACCACAATTTATAAGTTCCCAATTTAAGGCTTTGATGAAACAATACCAAGTTCAACAAGTTTGGTATAATGCTTCTTACCATCCCCAAGTTAATTTTGTTCAGAGAGTTAACCGAGTTATCGGTACTGCTCTTCGTTCCTATGTTTCGGATAATCATCGTTCGTAGGACGAACATCTTTACCAAGTTGCGCACGCATTGCATAACGCCGTTCATGAGGTAACGGGTTACACCCCTTCTTTCTTAAATTTCGGAAGGACTGTACCAGTTTCTGGGACTTATTACGGTCGTCTTAAGAACTTCCTAGAAGAAGATTTGCCTTTAGAAACTCATGAAGATCTGGTTTCAGACGTTAACCAACTTTCTGAACTTTATCAAGACGTTGTTAAACGCCTCAATAATTCATATCAACGCAATTCCAAACATTACAACTTGCGTAAGCGTCCATTAAGAAACAAATGTTTCGGTGAATTGCTTTCATGATGAGTGTGTGAGCCTTCTTTACTTTTTCAAGGTATGTCTTTCTGACGATGGAATTAGCAGTATTTTAACTTTGAGTTTCTAGACCTGCACGATTTATTTAGGGTGGTTAGTTGGGCATGCAGGGTCGGTCTCTTTTTGGGAACATTTCCATCAAATGTTTTTATATTTCTGTAATGTTTTTAGGTGGTTGAGTGGTAAGAAATAAATAACGCACAAGTTTATATTTTCATTTATTCTACCGAACGTTACAAAGTTCCAACTATGAATGAATGCAAAGGTTTTTGCCACCCTGCATTTGCTTCGACCCCCTGTTGGTGCAGGTAGCGGCTGGGCCTCCCAGGCCAAAACTGTCCTTCGGAGAATTGTCGCCACAAACACCACAATACCTTCCCTTTAAGATTAAAACCTTATCTTTAGTACAGTGGCAACTTAAACATACCGTTACCAACTCTTAGATATAATACACACACTTAATTCTAACAATAGGTACTATTTATTTGGTGCAGACAATACTGCTGCCAAATCGATCGGGAACTTTTTTGTTCCGTTCGCTCCTACGAACTTGTTGCGGAAGTAGAAGCTAATCCTATTGTGTCTACACCTGTTGTGTTAGGTACCGAATTTCCTACAACTAAGACTAAATCTTTATTTGGTTCAACTACTTTATCAGTTCTATTATTATTTACATGGATACCTTCGCGACGCCGAACATATTTGGATTTAGAGCGTGGTTCCTCGCGTGCTTCTTGGAAAATGCTATTTTCAGGCTCGTATCGAATAATCTGGTTTATGTGTCTTTTCCATACTTTATTTATTTCATCAATTTGACACATATACGCAACATTTCCAATACGTCGCTTAATTGTCGCTGAAGTCCAAAGCTTTTTATTAACCGCGCGATAATCCCGTACCATAACACGATCTCCCACCTGAAATTCTGCCTTCCGCTTTCCCTTATTACAAGCTGAGATTTCCGGTATTATGCGATTATCGTCTTCGGTTGGCCTAATTAAGTACAATCGCGTTCTTAATTCCCGTCCTTGATACAATTTTGAAGGAGTCTCCCCCGTTATACAGTGAGGAGTGCTACGATAGGTAATTAAAAATCTACATATCAAAGTATCGATCTCTACGTTTTTATTCCTATCCTCGTACATGGCTGCCTTTAATGCATTTTTAAAAGTTTTTACAGCATTTTCTGCTGCGCGGTTTGAGGCTGGGTAAAAGGTAGGCGTAGTGATATGCCGAATACCATTTTGCTCTAAAAAATTGTTGAATTTTCTACTCGTAAACTGGGTTCCGTTATCAGAAACAACTAACTCCGGAATACCTAAACTTGTAAAAGTAAGCCTGAGTTTATTAATTGTACTGCTATGATTGGCCTTGTTTTTCATATCATGCACCTCAACCCATTTACTGTAGCTATCCAAGATAATTAAATAAATTCTATTTTTTAACTCGAGGAAATCAAGGTGAATGCGCTCGCCTACCCTTGAAGGTTTTGGCCAAGGTGTAAGAGCAACTCTAGGTGGATCTGCCCTAGTTTTTAAACACCCTACACACGCTTTCGTGATTTTTTCGATATCCTTGTCCATTTGCGGCCACCACATATATGAACGCGCCACCGCTTTCATACGCACGATGCCCTGATGACTTTGATGCAGCTCTTGTAATAATTTTGCCCTTAATGCTTTCGGAATTATTACCCTGTAACCCCACATTAAACAACCGCGAGTTACCGTCAACTCGTTTCTGCGATTAAAATAAGGTCCTACTTCCTCGTCTGGAGTATTTGGCCACCCGTTTAAAACAAAGTCTATCATTCTACTTATTATCGGGTCTTTTTTGGATTGCTCCCTAATTTGCTCACTATCGATCGGAGTATCTTGCATCTCTATAAAATTTAGATAACTGACTTCCGCGTCCTCGTTTACCTCTTCGTTTTGCAACGGTAACCGCGAAAGACTATCTGCTATTGCGTTATCACTGCCCTTAATATATTCTATGGTATAAGTGAAACCCGCTAAAAATACTGCCCATCGCTGTAACCTATTAGCAGCCATCTGGGGAATACCCTTATATTCGCCCAAAATTGCCAACAAAGGTCGATGATCTGTCCGCAAAACAAATTTCCGTCCTAGCAAGTAATTTTGAAATTTCTTTACTCCAAAATATATGGCTAATGCTTCTTTATCTATTACCGAATAGTTTTTCTCCGCTGGTGAATATGTTCGTGAAACAAAACCTATTGGTCTTTCTGTTCCATCAGGAAACTGATGACATAAAGCGGCACCGATGCCGTTTTGGGAAGCGTCGTTTTATAAAATAATGGGAAGCGACGGATTATAATGCACTAGTATTTTATCCGATGCGATTTCTTTTTTGATGAATTCAAACGATTTCCTGCAGTTTGAATTCCACCGAAAATGTGCGTCTTTTTTTAGCAAATCATAAAGCGGTCTCATTGCTTGGGCCAAACCAGGTAAAAATTTGGAATAATAGTTGACCATACCGCTAAAAGCTTTGACCTGAGTCACGTTTTTCGGCTCGGGTGCATTCAAAATAGCTTTCACTTTATCTTGGGATTTACGAATCCCTAGTTTATTTATGACGTGCCCTAAGTATACAATTTCCGGCTTGAAAAATTCGCATTTTTCTAACTGTACTTTTAAACCGGCGTCCGAGAGCATTTTCAAAACTGAAGCCAAGTTACTTAAATGCGTTTCTGAATTTTTCCCCGTGACAATGATGTCGTCCAAAAAATTAGCTACCCCTGAAATGCCCTGCAAAAGTTGCTCCAACCGTTTTTGGAAAATAGCGCTTGCCGGAGATATCCCAAATGGTAATCTGTTTACTTTGAAAATCCCCTTGTGCGTACTCCAAGCTACAATTTTTGCCGAATCCTCATCCAATTTAAACTGGGCGTATGCCATACTTAAGTCGATTTTACTGAACTTTTCTCCACCCTCTAAAGCGGCAAAAATATCCTCCACCCTCGGTAACGGATACTTAACCTCAACTAAAAATCTATTTACCGTGGTTTTATAATCCGCGCACAACCGAATTGAAGATCCGTCTGATTTCAGAACTGCAACCAGTGGCGTGCCCCGCGGATTGCTTTCGACCTGTGTAATAGCATTCTCCCGTACTAGTAGCTCTAATTCAAGTTCAACTTTTTCCTTGTACGCAATTGGTATCGATCGCGGTTTACAAAATACGGGCTTATAATCAGGCTTTATCCAAATGAATAACGTCATATTTGTACGTACCTAAAGAACCGTCAAATAGAGATTTATATTCTTTTAAAATCTGGTCTAAAGTCACCTGTTTTACATAATTTACTGATTGATCAAGCCCTGCCTTTCCTATGCCCAAATCAAAGGCTTTCAACCAGTCTCTACCTAATAATGGCGGACCCCCACCAAATTTTCACTCTCTACAGATTTAATACTAAGTTTATTAACCGGTCTCTTACAATTACTGGATTGCTTACAGTTATTCGCAAAATGTCCCACCGCTTGACACTTGAAACACTTCACGTTTTTAAACTTACACACTTGACCGGGCTGGTGAGCTTTTCCACAAATCTGGCAGGCCCCCCTTGGTTCCGACGCTGCATTTTTCTCTTCCCGCTAAATTGGTTGTTTCTTTTCCCTCCGAAATTTGTTTGCGCTCGTAGTCCCGTTTCTCTGTGTCCAGTTAACCCCGATAGTTTGTGTGGCTGCTTGCAAACTGGCTTCCTTCTTTAACGCCGTTTCCACCACATCCTTCATAGTTAGTTCCCCCTTATAATCTTCCTCGCATAATCTGTCCAGAATAGGCCCTTTAATTAGGCCCGTGACAAATTTATCGCGCAGAATTGTGTCCAAACTGACAAAACTACAGTTGACCGCGAGATTTTTCAGTCTGGCGTGCCACTCGGTTATTGTTTCATCGCGCTTTTGCATTGCTCCGTAAAATTCCACCCTTTCACGAAAAGTAGAAATTTTCGGACTGAAATATTTGGACATACACTCACATAACTGTTCGTAAGTTTTTCGCGCTTCTTCGTTTTGATGCATCCGTGTCTGTGATTCCGTTGGCCTGGAAAAATTGCTCCAGCCTTTCCTGGTACAGCACCCAGTCTTGACCCTCGTGGTCAAAACGCTCAACTTGTCCAATTACAGCTGACATTTTCCCGGTTTCTTACAATATCCCCGTATACTTGCACAAAAGTCCACAATCACGATTGTTACTGCCGCACTAGCTCTTGATTACTACTTTTTTCCTCGTCGCCAATGTAATGTTTTTAGGTGGTTGAGTGGTAAGAAATAAATAACGCACAAGTTTATATTTTCATTTATTCTACCGAACGTTACAAAGTTCCAACTATGAATGAATGCAGAGGTTTTTGCCACCCTGCATTTGCTTCGACCCCCTGTTGGTGCAGGTAGCGGCTGGGCCTCCCAGGCCAAAACTGTCCTTCGGAGAATTGTCGGCACAAACACCACAATTTCCTTTCCCCATCTCGCTTCACGAGATATCTTTAGAGCGTTAGGTCGACACTACCGATTTCTTTAGTGGCCTTTATGACGAGGTATGCATGAATTCATGTTTGGATTTCATCTTTAATAGTATTGGGGGCGGGTTTCTTTCGGTCTTGTGAAGATTTCTGGGGGTCGGGGCGAGCGATTGTGTTGCCATCCGACTCGGTGAGGGAGTCACATTCAGTCTGTCGCAGGCGCGCCTTTTCCACCCAGCTGCGACGACTGGCTGAATGCCCGAGCGGGGTTTGGTGGTTGTGCGGTCGTTCCCTCCGGCTTCTGGGGTATCTACCCAAATTCGGGGCGGGTATGGTTTTTGGGACTTTGTCCTGGGTTTTCACCCGAACTGCCGTAGTACTTCCAATTCTGCGATGTTTCATACAGGAGTAAGTTTTTGTGACTTATCTCCGGTGTTTCGCTGTGTGTTAGTTCACACAGTGTTTCAGTGTGCAGTCGTTCCCGGACTGTTCACATTTCCTCGACCAGCAGGGTTTAGGGTTTTTTTTGTTGGCGCTCTTGTTCACAGTCACTTACATTCGCCGTGATCACTACGGGAGCCCGCGCTGAGTGTCTGTGATCAACGGCGTCGTCACCTTTTGCTTATTTTCAATTTCACTACAGTAGCTTCTTTCACACAGCCCTGCGTTGACTGACTGACTGACGGACATCGGACTCATCATCTTTTACTATATTCTTTTAATACCTAGGTATCCCTTTTTCCGATTTCTTTTCTTTTCTACCTTATTGGCCTATTCCAAATCCCATTTTTTAGTTCGGTTACAATTTCTGGCTGCTGCCTCAGCCGTTGGCTAAATCTGAGTAACTTTTCAGTACGCTGACTAGGTCCAATGCGTGTGTTCTGCCAGTAAATGTTTAAGGTAATCTTCTGGTTAGTTCGTTTCCCGTTCCCATTCCCGGAGTTAAGCGTCTAACTTATCCACCGGCGCGCCTTTTTCATCTAGCGCGACGAATAGGTCTAGCACTTTGCTCACGGCTATTTCCTCCTTAGAAACTTTCTATCTCTTCTTCTTTTTTTAACTTCACTCTTTTATTCCCACACTTATCTCCCTATTTTCCTTTCGCCTTCTTCTGACTGACGATGACTTTATTGTAATCACTTCATTATAATTATATTTCAGGTATTTCTGTACGTTTTTTCCCAGGTGGTTACCCTGTTAAAAATCTGGCCGTGGGGAGTGAAACAATTTTTTGGCTCCGCTTAAATTTTTTCGCCAGTTATCCAACTATTTTAGGCCAACCTGTATATTTTTACTTGAGTTATAATCCGTTGTATTTTGCGAGCATTATTTTCCTGCTTTTCGACTAGGCAACTAGCTTCCAAGAAAACGTTGTGCGTGCTTATTACGCTACGACGATTAATTTCGTTTCTAAGGGCTGATAATCCGAATCAGGTACGATGGCGCTTTTCTGTTTGTTTTTCCCATAGTAATTACCTTTTTTTAGCTCTTAATTAATATTGTAAAACCGGAAAATTCGATCTGGGACGCTGGGCCTCCGTGCTGCTATAATTTTCGACTCCGCCGGATAATGTCCAGTCCTAATGCTTCGACCTGGGAAGTGATTCAGCTTCGATCACGGGCCCATTAAGGGAATTCTTGGCTGTTTGGTATAGCAACCCCTGACCAGTTTTTCCGTCAGCGATTAGTGCCGCCCTTGGCGGTAATCAGTATATTCAAAGCAGATGGTTGTCCCGGTCTTCGAATTGATTTGGCTCGGCTATTTACAATTATTTCCCGTTAATTATATTTAATATTTGGAATTTGAATTCCGAAACCAACCACAGTCAAGATTTGCATTTACAATCAGTCATTACTTGATTATATAGTTCAATTTAATTCATGCCTTTATTTGATATGTATCTGGATATGATTATATTTAATCTTGCTCATTATTAAAGCTGTAATTTTGGTGTTAAATAGGCCCTCTGTAAAGGGAGCATTCATGCCTTTTGAATTCAATAACCTGGGTAGAAAGGTTTAAATGAGAGTAATAAGCTTATTCCTTGAGTTATTTGGTAATTACAATTAATTGGAGAACCTGAACGGGGTTTTTAATCTTTGTGCGTGTCGCAACCTTCGATATATTTACACCACTGTATTTTGATAATTTGTTTGTGATTACATTACTTTCAATGGTTACTGTTGACTTTACAAGACGACTTACTTTTGATTATTAAATAAATGCTAGTCGCTTGTATTTATTATTTTGAATTGTTTGAAATCTTTGGATTTCTGGCCCCCAAATTTTTTTGAAGATATTGCAGGGATACAGCTGGTGATTAGAACACACGACTTAATCGCCGAAATTTGAGTAAGCTCGGCCATTGCGGTAAGTAAAGAATTTTCAGAGCTGCCGTGGTGTATAAACTGTAGAGGGGTTGATCTGCGATTTTTTTTACTCGCAGGTCGGCTTCTTTATCGTTTCACAGCGTCATCAGATATTGTTACTATGTAATCACGCATTTGCAAAATTACTTATTGAATAAGAATATAAAACATTACTACGTGCTGGACCTCAAGCGGTTCTAACAAATCTAAGATTAGAGTATTGGCCGTTATCGGGTTATATCACGGTTAAGGATATTATTGTAAAATGTATAAAGTCCATTCACTGCAAACTTAAATCATTGCAACCTGTTATAAGCAAATTACCTGAATCGCGAATTGTACCATCACGTCCGTTTTCAGTATGTGGAGTAGATTACGAGGGAACCTCCAATGTCAAGGAAGAAGCGTCACGCAACGTTAACATTCGAAAAGCCTAACTTAGTATATTCGTCTGCTTTACCACATGCAGTTCATCTTGAATTAGTTGGCGATTTAACCACAGAAGCCTTTTTGGCGGCACTAAACCGATTTATTGGTAGAAGTGGTGAATATAGATCAATCTATTCACACAACGTAACTAATTTTGTGGGTTCACATAAGAAACTTAAACGATTACATGAACTAGTCAAATCCTCAAATTCGCAAATTAAGTCTTTTCTTAGCACTCAGGAAATTGAATGGCATTTTGTTCCGGCAAATTCTTCACATTTTGTTGGACTGTGTGAAGCAGCTGTCAAGTCAGCCAAACGACATTTAATTCGAGTAGCAAGCAGAACCTTGTTAAAATTTGAAGAAATCAATGAACTGTCAGTACAAATCGTAACTTGTCTAAATTCTAAACCGGTAACAACCCTATCCTCGGATCCAAACGACCTATGCCCTCTTATAACAGAACATTCCTCATAGGAGACGCACTACTTGCTCATCCTCAAAGAGATCTAAGGGTGACAAAACCAAATTCACTATCACACTGGCAGCACGTTCAGCAATTGATGCAACATTTTTGAACGCGTTGGCTCAAATAATACTAACGTATCATATCAGGTCTAAAACAGCCACAAAAGTGGAGATCTGAAAGCCAACTTCATTTAGAACCAGGTATGCTGGTTTCCATCAAGAAAGACGCCCCTTTCAAATGGAGATTGGGCAGAATCGCCTCACTACATCCAGAATCAAACGGTGTTACCAGGGTGGTTAGTCTAAAGACAGCTAAGGGCATTCTGAAACGAACAGAGTCGCGTGTGTCTCCGCTGTTATGTGGGGTTGCCAATGAACCAGTGAGTGACGCACTGTAAATTACCCAATAAACGTGTTACAAACTGACGTCTTTTCGAAGAATAATTAGTATTTTCGTAAATTTTATTCTTACTATTTAATAGTGATTTAGTAATACTTTATCACTTTATCCACCATTTTAAATGTGTAGGTACAGTTACTTATTAGAAGCTTCCGAGCTTTCAAGGTGAGCGACATGTTCACTGCAACAATTCAGTACCGAGTTCGCTCCGCCTTCTAGTTTAAGTTTAGGTAGAAATGTAAGAGTCAGTTGTGCATTGGCGTCCGGTGCGACTACACTAACATTAAAAAAGCCGCATAGCTCAATAAATTCAATTCAATAGCACCAAGTGTTATTCATTTTTAAAAATACGTGAGATACTCAATCTCAGAAACGTCATAGTGAGATACGTTTGTAAATTGTAGCACAAATTATAAATGGCTGGGACGATTATAAAGACTTCACTAATGGCATTAATCTTATCGTTTTCCCATTAACACGCTGGTAGATTACGAAACTATATGTCCCTTGAAAGCGAAAGTAATGTCGGTATCATATTGAGCTTTATTTTATAGGTCAATTATTTATAAAGTACTTACATAGAGAAGATACCAAATATTGATGATTATGACACGGGAAATATTGTTTGTAATTACTTTATTCTGGATGCTCTGGACATTACAGTGTTATCGAATTTGGTGACAATTTAAACCATGATATATACTGATATTTTCTACAAAACGAAAACGTAGAAAGTGAGCATTAACCGGTTGCACGGAATCTGCAACTAAACGTGGAAGTATCACTTCAATAAGATGAAGGTTCCGACAAGCTACGACGTGTTAAACCACAATGTTAGCTGCTACATAAAATATATCGCCTCAAAAACCCAAGACACTTCCACATTGACCATCGCTTGGTTTATCAACCATATTTAGAAATGGTTCAAGCTGGTGACATCTAGATCTAGTAGTTTAGCCATAAGAAAATTTAATTTGCAGAAATATAACGAATCGATAAGCTTTCTTCCTTTTTTCCTAAATTTAAAGATACTCTCTAAAATTGATGAAAATGTAGCTTGGAAACCAATTCAAAGTGGTGTAATTTTGACGACTGCTTCTTTATTGGATTTGCAAAATGTGTTTTTGAACCAGAAAAAATACAAATTTCTTCTAACATCTCGATTTTCACAAGACTGCCTAGAAAACTTATTTAGTCAAATAGGAGCAAGACAGCACGTTCCAACAGCGTTTAAATTCCAGCAACTTATAAAAATAGTCTCTGTTTTCCAGTTCTTAAATACTGAAAAAATGGGCAGTTATGATGTGGATGATCGCCAAAATATACTCGGGAGTTTTAATGCTATAAATAACAAGGAAGGTCTCAATCAAGATCATGTAGATGTAGAGGCATATATTGACTTACCAGAAGATATGAATAATGAAGAACAAGAGATTCGTTTGCGCCAGTAGAATGTCCCGTACAATTCACCTGTATATATATTCTAATGAGTGTTATGAAAACAGTCAAATGTAAAAACTATTGCTCCGTAGTAGGCAGTAACAAAATGGTCAAATCCCCATACACAAAGAGGGAGTTTAAACCATCTACCTTGTTTTACATCAAAAATAATCTTTTTCCTATTTTTATCCTCATTGAACTTCTTCTTCGCATGATTATCCATTAATGGATGTTTGCGACCACATTTTCCATTTTTTGCCGGTCCCTTGACGTATGTATCACGCTTTCCAAGTTACGCAGTCCGGTCCATTGCTTTACATTGCGTAGCTATGACAACTTTTTTCTCCCTATTCCTCTTTTACTTTCGATCTTCCCTTCAATGATAAGCTGCAATAGGTGGTATTTTGCGTTACGCATAATTTGCCCCAGATATGCAGTCTTTCTTCGCTTAACTGTTACTATAAGTTCACGGTCTCTGCCCATTCTTCTGAGGACCTCCTCATTTGTTATTCTCGCGAGTAGAAGGACGGCACAGAAACTAGAGCACCTGTCAATCAAACGATTAATTCCGCGAATTTAATCCGCGATTCCGCGAATTAAATCCGCGCTTTACTCTAATTAATTTCGCGGTTTGCTCTAATTATTCTTCACATATGTAATTTACATATGTGCTACTGATTAAATTACGCGGCGGCCATTTTTAATTTGCTTCCGGAATTACGCGCCGAATGAATTAACGCGATTTCCATTGTCCCTACCTACTATAGGAAATTTTTCTAATTTAGCGCCCATTTTTGAATTTGATTACGCGCCTCGTTGACATCTGTCTCTCTCTCGCTGTTATTCTCTCTCGCTCGCATTTATTTAATTTAAAAAAGCTGTTCGTCACGGCCGCTGGTCGGATTTGAACCGACGACTTTTGTATTTGTAGGCAGAGTCCTTGCCCCAAAGCTACCGAGGCGCTCGAGGTTTTAAGGAATTAACCATAGTCACTTGCGACGGAAGCATATTATAATACATTTTAAATGGGAGGCAGGTTGGCCGAATGGTTAAGGCGTCCGATTTAAACTCTGATCTCGAGAGAGAATACGGGTTCGATTCCCGTACCAGCCATATTTTTTTAATATATTTATTATGAAAGTCTTGATTTTAAGTTAGTTTATTCATGACGGCTCTACCAGAACAAACGACTGAGCTCCTTTTCGACTAAAATGGACCAAGAGCGGAAGATGTTGATTGTATCGCCGGAATTTGTCCAACGTCTTAAGTCTAGCGAGAATACGGAGAAAAATATATTATCACAGCTTGATGACGAAATGCAAAAAGATTTTTTCAACGAAATTGCGATTTCTTTTAATTTTGAGCGATGCATTTTATAAAAAAGTGTAAAACATTTGCAAAATTATGCGTAGAAGTAACTCTAAAAACTGCTTTTACATCATTTTCGTTTTACAAAACGATTTATGAAACGAATTGTGATAATTTTTTAAGTGAAATAATGTGAGATGGTGTATTTTTTATCGCTTATTGGATAAAAATTTCGTTTTTAGTATAATTTCAAGTGACATGATGTCAGTTTTGTAAAATTTTAAGTGAAACAGAACATTTTTTCAACAAAATTGTGTGTTTTTATTCAAAATTATGTTACTTTGTGGCCCATTGCGTTTTTATTTTCGTCCGTTTGCATTTATACTGGAATTTTTAAAACTAAAATACAGTTTTGATCGATATAATGACACAATTTCAGACGCTTACTTATAAAATAAAAACCAAACATGTCAATCTCAGTATTACAAATTAAAAAGACTGTCGTTCCATCAAACCTGCACCGATTTGTTGGAAAACAAGATGCAGTTTTATACTTGTATGAAATTTGGTAGTACGAAATAGAAGAAATTATAACGATACGTTCAACTTGTGGATTTCGACAGTTGCCCTTTACAGCAAATATGAATACCGACGACGAGTTTTTATTTAAGTTTGTTGCGTAATAGTTCCATGAATTATTATCCGCCGCTTTTTAAAACTGGAGAAGCATTACGTCATACAAAATTTGTAAGATATACCTATGGGGTTGAATCTTGTTTGAAATTCATTAATTAAACAGGGCGCCGAAAACCCGCACGCAAGTCTAGATTGAACACGACCTGGTGGGATAAAATATAAAAATAAAAGTTTAAATTGATATAACGAAATTTGAGCATAATTTAAAACAGCACATAGCCCATTAGGTCATCGAGAAAAGTTTGCTTGAATTTTATAAAGGATCCAGCAGTTGTATGCCAAATCCCTTGTCCGCGATACGACAGGCAACGACATGTTTGGTCAATTGATAAAAATACCATAATTAATTCCAGCAAAACTACTTACAGAATCAGTTTTTTTAAAATTCGTTTCAACCTTTTAAGTCCATAGACGATGTAATCCCATTCTTATAATTTAAATTTTTGAAAAAATAGTTTGTTTTAAATCTGGCAGCATGACGTCAGAGCAGAGAAAGTAGCTTTCCGTTACACACATAAAATTTGCAACGGCTTGGTAGCTCTGTGGATACGTTGTCTGGGTACTAGCCAAACAACTAGGGTTCAAATCCCCGGTCGGCCTGAGATTTTTTTAAATATAAACAGCCATTATGCGATGCAAGAGAGTGACTTTATGATTAATTCCTTTAACCTCATCAACTACGTCCAATTAATTTTTTAAAAATTACAGAACTATAATATTACAAAAGGATACGATCTGGCGACTAAATTTCAATCAAAAATAACATTTAAAATGTATTATTTATTTATTTATTTATTTTAGAGAGTTTATACTGCGTCCAACAGTTAAAACTAATTAAGGACACAGTTACATACATTTAAATAAATATATCATTCACAACGAAAATAATAGAATATAAAAAAAAACCATAGTACCACAAAACAAATCCACACAATCAACTACATAATTTAAAAGTAGTTATTCTAAAACAACAAAAGTATTTATCATATAGCAACCAAAATGGGTTTTCTAAAATTAAAGCACAGAAAACAAAATATCAATTAATTAGTAATGAATAGAAAAGAAAGGATAAAATCGTTGATTTCAAAATAATGTTAAACATATTCGCTTAAACTTTGCGACAGAAGGCATGTAAAAATCCAGTCTTCCGGCGAATCTGTTGCCCAGGTTGCACATTCGGTATATCGGTGAGTTTAGAAGCATTTCCGAGATGATAGAAATCAATAATTGTTGTAAATATCAATGGGCTAGATACGATGTCTAAATATATTAGCGAAATTTGTAAGAGAACAAATATTATGCAAATTGTACAATTCTACCTGACGACTATTAGCTACTAAGATTAACTGCAATATTTACAATTATCATCAACAGTAACGAATTAGAAGATAAATTTACAACCAATGCATAGTTAATATCATATATTGTCACTAACATAAAATACACACTTGTAACATGTTATGAATTTTATCGACATTAACTTATTATTATATCTTAATTCCCTATACTTAAAGTTTATTATAAGGATTACTAGTTTACATAAAACATGTAAAATGCTGCTGTGCTGGACTGCATTCACAAATAATAAGATTATTTCCTACGCAAAATCCTGTGTGTAATACTTCACTAAACTACTTTTTTGTGCTCTTCTGTACTCATACACCGAGCAACCGTAACGTTCTTCCTCTGTATTAGTGCCTACGGCTTTTCTCCTGTATGAGTTGTCAAATGTGCAACTAAATGACTCTTACGTCCTGTTCTGTATTCACAAACAGAGCAACTGTACGGCTTTTCTCCTGTATGAGTTGACAAATGTGAAACTAAACTACTTTTTTGTGCTGTTCTGAATTCACAAACAGAACAACGGTAAGGCTTTTCTCCTGTATGAATTCTCATATGTCTGACTAAATCACTTTTATGTGCTGTTCTGTATTCACAAACAGAGCAACTGTATGGCTTTTCTCCTGTATGAGTTGACAGATGTATAACTAAACTTCTTTTCTCTGCTGTTTTGAATTCACAAACAGAACAACGGTAAGGCTTTTCTCCTGTATGAATTGTCATATGTCTGATTAAATGACTTTTATGTGCTGTTCTGTATTCACAAACAGAACAACTATACGGCTTTTCTCCTGTATGAGTTTTCATATGACTGACTAAACGACTTTGAAGTGCTGTTCCATATTCACAAACAAAGCAACTGTACGGTTTTTTTCCTGTATGAGTTGTCATATGTATAATTAAACTTCTTTTCTCTGCTGTTCTGTATTCACAAACAGAACAACTGTACGGCTTTTTTCCTGTATGAGTTGTCATATGTATAACTAAACTACTTTTCTGTGCGGTTCTGTATTCACAAACAGAGCAACTGTACGGCTTCTCTCCTGTATGAGTGGTCATATGTGTAACTAAATTACTTTTCTGTGCTGTTCTGTATTCACAAACAGAACAACTGTACGGCTTTTCTCCTGTATGAGTTTTCATATGTTTAACTAAACTACTTTTCACTGCTGTTCTGTATTTGCAAACACAGCAACTGTAAGGCTTTTCTCCTGTATGAGTCCTCATATGTGTAACTATACTACTTTTCACTGCTGTTCTGTATTTGCAAACAGAGCAACTGTAACGCATTTCTCCTGTATGAGCTCTCATATGTGTAACTAAACTATTTTTAACTGCTGTTCTGTATTCACAAACAGAGCAGCAGTATGGCTTTTCTCCTGTATGAGTCGACAGATGTATAACTAAACTTCTTTTCTCTGCTGTTCTGAATTCACAAACGGAGCAATTGTAAGGCTTTTCTCCTGTATGAGTTCTCATATGTGCAACTAAATGACTTTTACGTCCTGCTTTGTATTCACAAACAGAGCAACTGTAAGGCTTTTTTCCTGTATGAGTGGTCATATGTGTAACTAAACTACTTTTCTGTGCTGTTCTGTATTCACAAACAGAGCAACTGTACGGTTTTTCTCCTGTGTGAGTCTTCATATGTCTAACTAAATGACCTTTATGTACTGCTCTGTATTCACAAACAGAGCAACTGTAAGGCTTTTCTCCTGTATGAGTTTTCATATGTATGACTAAATCACCTTTTCGTACTGTTCCGTATTCACAAACAGAGCAACTGTAAGGCTTTTCTCCTGTATGAGTTTTCATATGTATGACTAAATCACCTTTACGTACTGTTCCGTATTCACAAACAGAGCAATTATACGACCTTTCTGCTGTATGAATTTTCATAAGATTAACTAAACTACTTTTCACTGCTGTTCCAAATTCACAAACAGAGCCAGTATAAGGTTTCTCTTCACTGAAAGCAGTATTTGTGTTAATTTTGTCAAATGTTTTGTTTTCATAATTTTCATCCTTTAACTCCATTACTTCTTGTTTAATAGATGGCTTATCACAACTTTCATTGCTATTTATGTTCTGAGATTCGATTACTTCTTGTTTAATACATGGCTTATCAGAACTATTATTGCTATTCATATTCTGCGATTCGATTACTTCTTGTTTCATAGATGGCTTATCAGAACTTTCATTGCTATTCATGTTCTGCGATTTGGACGATGCAGTTCCTGCAGAATTACAAGCGTTATTATCCATAGTTTCTTATTTAATGGTGGTTATGTTTGTTCGAATGTTTCTTTTAATGATATAGGATCCAAGGGAAGTTCATCTACAACATAAATAGACAGTAGTTATACAATAATAATAATAATATGCTCTTACTAATGAAATACATGCATTAACCCAGAAACAAATACGTTAAGTTCTGCTGCAGAATCAAAATTCTGCAACGTACTTTACCACTTAACCCTCTAGTTAACTTTCTAGATTGCGTTTCTCGTTTATACTTAAATTCAGTTAATAGTATTTTTCTACTCATGACATTGAAATCAGTCATTTTGACATTGATTCCGTTGGTTGAAATTGCATTACAACCACTAGAGATTGAAATGTTCCGACTACTGGAATTTCAAACGGTTTGACATTCAATTGACACAGACTGACGCAAATCAAACCTGCTAACCTCGACGTTGACATAGACTTACAATTGTTTACTAACGTTTATTTTAAAAATTCGGAGAAAAAATAGTATATGCAACTCGTGGTTGAAAAAATTTCAACGTCTCGAGTTATCTTTTTCAACTGGCTACGCTTGTTAAAAAAACAACGTTGAAATTTTATTTCAACCACTTGTCCAATAATATACTATTAACGGTATTAGGCCGATATTGAGCATAAGTCAGACAAATTGTCAGGCCATTTTATATTTCCCAGTGATTCAATTAACTACATAAACCTTTATAATAGTTTTGGTACATATTTGACGAGTTCGCCTGTATTTCGTGTCCGTTTTGGCCATGGTCCATCGCATAAACGCATAAAACTACAACGTTAGCATCAAGCAGAGCCTTTCGTAAACTTTGTACACTCCTGGTAGCTCTGTCTCTAATTCGTACCCTTTGTACATCCCTTTCATTATTGTTCATGCAGCTGCACGCTCCTTCAGACGTAAAAGCGTTGATTTTCAAGTTATCTAAAATTCGGACTGTAAGTGCGAGTGGGATAGCCTCTGGTTTCTTCGCTGGCGAGCGATTACGTTTTCGGCGGCTCTACCGCGCTTCTCGCTTCGAATGGCCGTTTTTCAGTGACTGCAGGTGGCCAGACAGACGAGACTCAAGCGTTGGTTCTTGAGGCGGTCGGTGCTTGTTTTCGAGGTGTCGGTAATGTTTAAAGCTGATAATTATATGCACTCAAAAGTACGTAAATATGCGCATATAGATGCATACATTTTGTTCAGTATATGCACCCAAAGTTATAATATATGCTCTATTTTTTTTTTTTAATAAGTAGGAGTATTCTAAATAATGTAAAATTTTCAATTATTTTGTATGAGTATATTTATTTCCCTAATTTTTATTCAAAGACGTTATTCATTTTAATGTTTGACTATATAAACATGGACTACCAACACCAACTTCACGTTGTAAGCAACATGAAAATGAGATTTCCCCTAACCCCACCAGACTGTTATTCACCCAACACTCTTGAAATGGATTTTGTGTTGGCCGATTCCTTATACACTGCTTCTATGGGAAAAATGGGGGTTGCTGGCAGTCTATGTGTATATAGTCAAAGATTTTAACAGGAACTTCCCATTTCCTCTGCTCATTTCGATACGCACACTGCACTCCAATGGCAGAAAGTAAAAGTATATATCTCAGTTGTACATAAAAATTTTATTAATAAATTTAATAAAACAGTAAATTTTACAAAAAACATTCAAAAAGTTCTTCATACATTACAAATTATTGCCAAATATAACCAAATATGCAAAATTCATAAAATATGCTCAAAAACGTATAAATATGCAAAATGAAACTTGGCTTAAACGATTTGTTTTCACATAATTAGTATACATATGCAAAAAGTTTTGCCGGCATATCAATTATACAAACTATGCATTTGCCATATAATATCAGCTTTAGTAATGTTCAGTGCGACGGCTCAAGCCACTTAATAATTTCGGAGGCCGTTGGTCTATTTTAAATCCGTCTCTTCGTACGGGATTCAAGCGAGTGTGCTGTTTAATTGCCGTACCGATGTTTCAACTTGCCAAGGTGGCAGAACGATTCCTTGTCCCACACGAGTAAGCTGGGGAATATTTCCTGGACGCCGTGCCTTCACCTGCATCATACCATTAGTAGCAAAGCGACAATCGATGCCCACCAACTGACGCTGCCGCGCTTGAAGGCTGACCCGTCAGTCAGGTAGTGTTCACCTTGTTGTAACTAACAATCGTAGTGCATTTAGAACTTGCTTAATTGCCGTCCGATGCCCATTCAGGCGTCGCACATGCAACTGCAATATTATGAATTGTGTAACAGTCCTGTTTGCCGCAAACTGGCTTTGACTCGTATTAACATTTACTCAATTGCCGTCCGGCATTTCATCGAAGCTTGGTACAGTCTAGTGCCAATGTAACATTTATGTAATTAACGTGCTTGTCGCTTACCGACCCTTCACTTTAATCAGAGTTGACTTATGTTCGTCCGCCGCTTTAGCTGAGGCGAGGTACACTCACTGGTAGAAGTTAACCTTTGTTGTACGCGTGGTACTTTGTTGTTTATGAGTTAAGGCGCTTCCCCAGCTGGGTTTAATACGTCAAGTCTTGTTTCCCTGTAGCGTGTCAAATTGTTGTACAAACCGACTACGTCGGTACCAATGTAACACTCTAGGTCATCTGAAGTGGTCCAATAGAAGTATTGACTGTTAATGACTTATGATTTGTTTCCCTTATGTTGTGCATGTTTGTTTACAGGGTGACTCAATCACTGTGTCAAGGTCAATCTAAGGCGATGACCAGACGCTGCTGTTTCCAGAGTTAGTATTTCAGCATTTTTGACCCCGTTTAGCTTTCAAGATTCGGCTAAGCGTGGGTACTTCCCTGATTTGGATCTTGTGGCGCCCTATTACTTTCGTAACACCCTATATATATCGAGAGATAAAAAACTGTTCCTCAGCGGACTGTGGAAATTCAACTTATGGCTAATATGTTGGTGGCACTATAAGTCTATGTCAAATTCGAGGTTAGCAGGTTAGGTTTTGCGTCATTGTATGTCATAACTGACGGAAAACCTAACCTGATAACTTCAAATTTGACATTGATGTACAGTGTCACCAACATATTATTCATACGTTGAATTTCCACAGTCCGCTGAGGAACAGTTTTTTTTTGGATCTCTCGATATATACCAATACAAGTTTGCCCTGCGGTGTCTCGTTTTAGGACCCCGACCCCCTCCCTGAGCGTATTTGAGCCGAGGCCTTTAGCCTGAGTATTACGATTTCCAGGGTAAGCGTGCCCGTTTTTCCCCGGACTTTTCAAGTCATTTGGCATTCACACAGTTGTGCGTGTCATTAAGTCGATTTAAAACTGTAACAAAGTATACATTTTGTGGCCGAGGCTAATAAATTATCCTAGTCAGTTACATGTAATATCGGCCGTATGTTTAAGAGCTCTTGTAATATCTACTAAAAGTGGCAAATTTTAGAACATGTGACTTTAATATAAATAATCGTAACCTGAGTGCCATATATAATTTAGTAGTGTAGCAATGGTTGTTAATTAAATAACGGTCGTGGCTGTTATGGGTGACATTTTCATCAAGCAGACAGTACTAATATACAGTTGCGTTCACATATGACAACTAAATAGGAGAAATTGTGATACCTTATTACTATGACAATTCCAGTGGCGTACATCATGGAAATCTAATCGTGTCCTATCATCCGCCAAGCACAAGGTTAAGTGAGCAACTATAATATTTATGTACAGGTTGGGCAAATTTCGATGTTTTCTTAGGGAATCTAGACTACATTTATTCAAAATGGATAACAATATAAGTGATGTTTGGAAATATTGTGTTGTGTGATCATTACAAATTTTTGAAGTGCAGAAAGAAAAAAAAGCTTAATTTTTGTGTTTAAGTATTTCTTACGTTTTTTACAAATATTTGATATGGTCGTTGATAGGTCTGTTATTTCTTATTTCAATATCTGTGGCGTTTATTATTTTACTTGTGTGTTTCTAAAATGTATTTGCTAAATAAACCGCTTCTTCAAGTAAATTATTTTTATTTTCTTATTTAATTACGAGCGTTCAAATTTAAATGATAATTTAATATTTATTCAAAAACAAACGCAAGGAGTCTAATGTATATCATGCCATTATTCTACTCAGCCTGCCTTTCTTTTAATAAACTGGTGCCATCTTTCCGGAAGTTTCTGTATTCCACGAGAAACAAATTCTTTCGGAACAATTTCGATGACTTCTTCATTACAATGAGGTATTTTTCTCCTAGAAACTCTTTTAAGGGTCCAAACAAATTAGAAACTGATAGAACAAGGTCCGAAATGTATGGTAAATAGGACTGCATGGTCCAATTAAATTTTTGGATCGTAGTCAGCGTGTGAACAGCGAAATGGGGTCGAGCATTATCCTGTAAGACGCAGACAGAAAACTCGCGTTTTTTTTTCAAGTTACCCCTACTGATATTTAATGCAAAAGTAATATCCTTCACTGTAAATCGACAATCGTTTCAAATAAGTGCATTTTACTCTGTCAGCATTCTCTTCTGTTGTCAATGTTTTTTGACGGCGAGATTGCGGTCATTCTTCGCACCTTTGCAGCCATCTTTAAGCGCTTTACTCCTTTTTTAAACGCTTATGCCTGACAGTAGTTGCGCATCAAACTGTCTTTTAACTCTTACACAAATTTCTTATCGTTTGATATCTTCGATATAAGAAATTTACTATTAATGCGTTGTTCCACGCTTGCATGCACTCCCACCTCACTTATGCTTGCCAATTGAGCAAAAATTCATTAATTAATGTATAAAACTTCTGTGCATGTTCTTGTCTTTTGGCGCGCAATTCAAATTATTGTTTATATTTGAACGCTCCTCGAACTATAATAAAAAAAATATGTATTACTTAGTGTTTTTGGAGATGTTCGTTTTTAGGTATTATGATTCGCCCGAAGCTTCTTGCTTCGGCGAAATTTTAGGATGAATATTCGGAATTCGGCCGAAGCAGAAAAAAACCCGCTTCGGCGCATCCCTAGGAGAAAGAACAAACTTAGAATTGCCACTTGAAATGTCATGTCCTGGACAACAAGGGACCAAGAAATAATCAATGAATTAAAAAACAATAATATCGAAATATGCTCCGTGAAAAAAAAAGAAAGGAAAAAGAAAGACAAATACATCTTTATATACAACGGAGTCTCACGAGAAAAAAAGAACATTCAGGAGTAGATTACTCATAGACAAACAATACAAACAGCATACAGAAAATGAACAATGTATCAACGACAGATTATTGCAAGTCACAATAAAAACCCATAACGGAAGTATTCACTTCATAAGTGTCTATGCACTCGACATAAGCAAGGAAAGAGAGGTTAGCAAAAATGTCTATAAAGAATTACAAACAGTAGTCGACAAAATTAAAACACAGGACAAAATCGTGATAATGGGACACTTAAATGCCAGAATTGGGAACGAGCCACTACAAGGCATAACTCAAAGATTCAATGAAGAAGCTGTTAATGAAAATGGAGAACTGCTAACAATATTCTGCGCAGCAAACAAATTGATTTAACAACACCTTTTTTGACCACGATATGGCGTATAAATAGACATGGCAAAACACAAGAGAACATCAATCGGTGATAGCTTACATCATCACTAATAGAACGTTCACTCCACAGAAGATCTGGAAGATAAGAGTGTGAAATACCTATACAAAAATAGATTAACAAAGAAAATACATCAGAATCCAATCAATAGAGAAGATAACATAGATGAACAATGGAGATCTCTAAAAAATAATATTCTTGACGCAGCTAACAAAGCCTTAGAGAAAAGGCAGATGAATATTAACAGAACAAATAAAACACCATGGTTTACCTCAGAAATAAAGGAATTATGTGAACAAAAAAAAAAGCATACATTAAGTATATACGGAACAGAGACCAAGAAAACTGGATACTATATAAAACAGAACGACATAGAGTATGTGTAAGAATAAAAAAGAGAAAAGAAGGATACTGGAAAAGATTCACAAAAGAGATTGAGAGAGACATGTACGGAAGCCAGAGTAGGATATGGGGAATGTTAAGAAGAAACAAACAAGAAATCAAGAATACTACACAGGCCAATAAAATCAATGCAGAAGAGTGGAAAACATATTTTAGAAACCTATATAAAGAAAACGACGAAAGGGAAGAGTTGCTGATTGAGAAAGATGAAGAAGAAATCGATGTAGAATTAACAGAGGAGTCGATAGAAAACACTTTTAAAACATTTGAAAAATAGAAAAGCCCAGACCTCCGACAACAGAGTGGGATGCAAGATATAGGAAAGTGGGTAAGACAATGAAGGAAGTACTGGACTAAGCACATAAGTAGAATGGATGACAAGAGACTTGTAAAAAAGCGAAACTAAACCACCCTGTCGGAAAAAATCTCAGGGAAGACCACCAAAGTGCTGGAAGGAATGTTGGACATCTACATTAAAAGAGGCAACAGAAGGTTTAAAACATGTAGTAGCCTACCTAAATATGGTTATCCATATTAGAAAGACAGAAGAAGAAGACCATTAAACTTTTCTTGAAAAAAGAGATTGAGGATGAGGGGTTGATGAGACTCATAGCTGCTGATGAAAAAGCCAAAGGTAATAACGTGAAAATTGGGTATCGAAAAATATTTGTGAATAATGAAGAATAACATTGGAGTACAAAGCACCACGGCGTAGTAGTAGGTGGAAATTCAAAAAACTCCGAATATACGAAGAAGAACCAAGAGTATTTGTGGAGGGTTTTCATGAGTTTTTGCGTCGAGAAAAAGTATGTGCTGTTGCCTACGACGTCAGTGACTGAATTAGCCAATATTTTATGTGATTTTGGCTTTAATATGAAAAAAAAACGAATGGTGAAGATTATAGTGTAAAAACCATTTTGAACACTGTTGCGAAAATGCTAAAAGAAAATACTTTGAAGAACACGGTATGAAATTCAACCCCTATGAAGATATCGAGTTTAAAAAAGCCCATGATGCTAAAAGTGCTTTAAGGAAGAATTTACAGTTGCATGTTGAAAAAAGAAAGAGAAGTGTGATGCTCTAAGAATGGACAAGCTTAACCAAATCATAGATTCTTGCGACGAGAACACCCCGAATGGCCTCCAACTCCAACAACAATTTTACCATGTTGTTTCCAGTGATTTTGAATGATATAGATACATACGTATACAGCATTAATAATATAATACATACGGTTATGTGCCAAGATATGTAACATCCCTTTTGCGTACTATCTTCTTCTGTAATACAGCATACGAATATACTTTGTCCTTGTTGCAATTGCGAGCACAGCACCCTAGATATAGAATACAGCACACTTATTTTTGTTTTTTAAAAACATACGTTTTTGATTACTGCAGCTTGTTATGAATGATACGTGAAATGTCAAACTAAAATATTTATTGTGGCATAAAAAACCGGTGTGCATTTTACGTTTTCAGCATCAAGTTATTATTTCTTCAAAACTGCAAGGAACTACATTTGTATTTTTCCTTGAAAAACATTTATTGTGAAAAACACTACTTGCAAATTATAATCATGGTGCTGAAGTGTGTCGTGTGTGGTGTTATATACAATTTTACAATAAAGGATTAATCACATCCAAATTACATATTTCATTTCATTCTTGAGATGCATTGCGTACCACAGGTAGCGCAAGTAGTATTAAAAAAACATTAGAAATTCTAACCTGTATACCCTTTTACCAAAAGATAAAAACTGGTTATAACCTATCGATTATAACCCATTTGATTAAAATTAACTGAAAATACATGATTCCTGTCAGTTTGACATTTCCATCATGACATATAACATCTTGATGATTTAAATTTTGCTTCAGGGTTGGCAGCGCAATTACGACAAAGATAAATACATACACTTTGCTTGAGAAAGAGATGGCACCAAAAAAGTATGTCTTGGTTATGTTGGCACATTAGGTGAACCTTGTGTTTGTAAAGTGCGCTCAAATAAAAACGTTATCAAGTGGCCTTGCGTCGAACAGAAATTTTTTGAAAGTCATGTCGTAACTTATTTTATGGATTACGTCTGCACATAACCTCACTTTGACAACTAACAACCCAATCACCGACATGCCGTCGTAAGACAAAATCTAGTTCAAAGCCATCTTGATAACTTTTTTTTGAACGCACTTTATCTATATCCTTGAAAATCAATGGTTCTTTCATACAAACTTGCCTGGTGTGGAGGAAAAGTGACGAATTGTATGACATGGTTTTTTCAAGAGGAGAGAAAAAATAATGGTAGGTGTTCCAATCGGATTATTTATAACCCGTTATTTAAGAAAACTTGCCCAGGAGAGGACAAAAAAATGCACTCAAAATAAATGGCTAACCGCAAACGTAAAGCACCCAGAAAACTGTTCAGTTAGATTGTTTAAAAAGTTAATGGAAAAAAGAACATCCAATATAACTACCGATAGAATGTTCTTAACTCCCAACTCAAACTACAAAAATAGTATAGGTTATAGGAATTTGGAACCAGGTTTGGTATCGGAACTTATTTATGTGGATGACCTGGTTATTATGTCAAAAACAGAGAGACATTCACAAGAAAAACTCATCAAATGGAAGGAGAAATTAGAAGAATACGGATTGGATATTAATAGTGATAAAACTGTGGTGATGGCAATTGGCAGAAGAAAGAGGAATGTTACAATAGTTTTAGAAAATAAGCACGTACCTCAAGTTGTAAGCAACAAATATCTAGGGCCGCAGGTAATAAGCTATAACGGACATCTAAAAGTTGAACTTAACAACCACATTAATTCAACAACAAAACTATACTATTCCATAAGTAAGACCATAATCAACAAGAAAGAAATTTCAAAGAGAACAAAGACTATTGTGTACAACAGAGTTTACGTCCCAACTTTATGCTATGAAAACTGGGTGTTGACAAATAGACAGAAAAGCAGGTTACAAGCTGCAAAAATGAAATTTGTGCGTAGAATAGCTGGAGTTGCAAAGTTTCACAGATTTAGAAGTACGGATATCAGACCCACTTTACACATGCAACCTATCCAAAAAATAGGCAAGAAGATTAGCCTTGGACAAGAAAAAATGAATTGAAATGTACAATAATACTTAAGTGCGATAGGTGCGCGTGAGTGTATAGTGCGTAAATGAATGTCTCAACACCGGAAACCGTAATGAGGTCAAACAGACTAATAAGAAGAAAATCGCCAGAAGTTTATAATTTTAAATATAATGCATTGTTAAAATTGTCATAAATCTCACTCGGAAGAAGTGTTATTACATCAGTGAATAATCTTTACTTACGTAAGTATACATTTTGTAGAAACCTAACTCATACAAAATGCAAGATAACTTGTTTTAATTAACAGTTTAATTATTGTACACATGCAAACAGTATATTACTATGAGATGTAAAACTTTATTTAGCTTCCAAAAAAAAACATTTCCAAAACAGAAAAATGCGTGGTATCAAATAAATACGTTTTCAGCAATCATTTATCAACAGTGTAAAAGGTTAGATACTTTTGAGTGACTGAAGTGTTTTATGACTATTAACAATCGTTTCCCATGTTAAAGTGACAATTGTTTAAATTCATACCTGAAGCCTGTGACGTAAATCTACAGAATCGGAAAAGACATCTTGTCGCTATACCATCAGATGCTACACTTTAAGCTCTGTCAAGATTCTGAAAGAAGAAATTCATATTACGAATGCTTGCTGTTCATTTACTTATTAAAATATTATTAGGCATTTACGAAGATTATACTGTTATACAGTGTGTCTGCCGGAATACGCAACACAAAGAACTTAAATTTGTTACATATTAAAATTAAATGGAACTATAAACAAAAACGAACCACAAATTATAATTTTATTAGGGATGTCGTCTAAAATCAAACGGGTACCTAAAAACAGTAGCTACAATTTCTTTCTTTATGCAGCGAGTTTTAAACTGAACTACGTACATTGAAATAGTACCTACTCACCAATTCAAACTGCAAGTCGTCTGTTATTTGTAAATATTATCACACTTCCAAGTGCTATCAAATACAAGTACGTGACTTCATATAGAGGCTGTTTATGTTACTTCAACTCATATTGACCAGATTTAATGATATCTACTATTGACTGGTTGACAATTTCCATGAAGCAGATTTATTAGTATTTTATATGAAATAAGAAACATTATGTGGTATGGGATGGAGTGATTCTTGTTATTTCTGCATGGTTATGTTTTTCTAGAGCTTATTCCTATTGCTTTTAAGTGTTTATCCTCTTCTCCGAAAAAGGCTAATTTTCTGGAAATTACATAATTCACTATTCAGGTACCCAGGTCGGCCCGGGTACCCACTGACATCCCTAATATTTATAGTCAAAACTGAGAGATCTACTTCGATAAATACCTTGAGTAGAGCGCTGTAAATGAATGCATTTTATTCAAACAGAGGGACCGAACTAACAAAGCATCGCTGCGCAGCACAGACCATGTAAAGGCAATGTTAATCCTTATCAGAATTTATGACTGGCGTTTCCCTAGGTTGCATATGCCGGCAGACACACTATATTATAATACATACCAGATACCCCGCCTGTAAAACCGAAATTTTGCCGATTTTAGGTTATATTACAGATATACTGCAAGTCGAGTCTGAATGTCTTTACACAAACTCCTGTAATGATAGATCATCTCACCAACGATTGGTGAATGGGTAATGGTAAATATATCATGGTTTAATTTTCACAAATATCTAATTTCAAAATTCAACAACATTACCACATTGCACATAAGGGCCAAGAAACAATTACTTTTCCGCATGCGCAGTAGATTTCGCGACAGTTGTGATCTGCGATCAGTGGTTCCAAAACAATTCACCAACAATTTTGTGTCCCTGTGTTTACTTTGCAACGTTTATTATGGAGCATTAAATCTAAAAACCGATCAAAAGCTGCAACAAACCTAAACAAGCTAGCAACACAAGCAGCATCTTTGAACCACTCATAATAGTTATTTATGCAGCAAGGGCATTATGAAGATGTTTATGCCCTTTCGAGGGCGACCAGTTTACAAGACTGACGGCCTCTGGCCCGAGAGTTTATAAGTCGCACGAGGGCTATGAACATCAAATAATGCCCGTGGTGCATGCAACTTTTTATTTTCCACTTTAACCCAGATATGCCTGAAAAATATTTTTGTAAAATTTTAATTTTTTTTCTTGATATGCAATAAATAAGCTCTAACTATTATATTTTCATTAATATTTTATCAATTTTTGTTTTTGTTATACTAAAAAAATTGTGTCCTTTTGAAAGGACAATAGTCATTAGAAATTACAAAATTCAGTATATTTATAATTTTTATTTGGTAACTTAAATTTCATGTAATACTGATACATATAACAAAACTAACTAAAAAAAAACTTATACATTTTATTGTTTGGTATGATATGTCTTAAAACACGCAACATGAAGTGCTACATCACATTTTTCACACCTAGTTGTCACCTTTTTATGACAAAATCGACAGCGCGTTTGTTTTTCTTGTTGCACGATCAAGTGGTCCATACGGTCATATCTTGAAGCTGCATTTTCTAGTGAGGAGGGCCTTGATCTTTTATGGAACGCCCGCTGATTGCCTTGCAGTATTGCTAAGGTAATTCGTCTACGAAATGTTAAATGATCTAATGTTCCGCCCTGTTTTCGATGAAGTTGCCAAGCATTTTGCTCGGCAAGGTCTAACATTTGGGAAATAATTGGGAAATACCATTTTTTACCTCTTAGAGATGTTCTATAAATGCTTACATTTTGATCGGCTCTATCTACGCCTCCCATACCATTATTACTTCCTTTTACTATAAAGGAAGTATTGGATTCACCCCAAAAATTCGAAATTGAGTTTGTCTGTCTGTGTGTCTGTCTGTCTGTGTGTCTGTCTGTGTGGGTGTCTGTCTGTGAACAGAATATCTCAAAAACGAAAAGAGGTATGGCGTTGAAACTTCATATATAAGTTTTTTGTACTATGTAGATAAGACAGCAAGCTTTTGAAGAAAATCGCATAACCGGAAGTAGGTGTTTACTCTTGTGATTTTTCAGTTTTTTTCGATTTTTTCAAAAACGGCTCTAACGATTTTTTTTAAACTTTACATTTTTACTACATTTTTAATGTGTATTGATGTGAAATAGGTGATTTTCCAGTTGAATACTTCTAAAGTGGGTTTCCTTTGTTTTTTTTTCTATTTTTTTTATTAACTCCTATTTTAAATAAAACACCCGGTATATTATTACATTTTTGAATTCACCTTAAAATTCTAGAGAAAATTTGTCTCTTCAACTAACGCTCTATTTTGTACCGTTTTTATAGTATTTGTAATTTTTGAAAAATTTTGACAAATGGCTAAAAATTAAAAATGAAATTTTTGACTATTTATAAGAACACTGTAAAAGGAAGTTGTGTGAGTGTATCACACCAGATTTTTATAGACCGATATGTTGTGAGGCTGCGAAACGGCGATAGTTTTATTTTCTTTTACCGAGTACCGGCTGCCTGTATGGTATGAAGCAACGACTACCGAATTGGATGCTAAAGTGACGATATTATTGTCATGCCACTGCACGACAACTATTTCTTTTTCGTTTGACTTGAAGTTGATGAAACCACGACTTTGTTTCTTTACGTCATTTTTGTTCAGGAGTGGACATTTCGAAATACGATTATCTCTTATGGTGCCAGTACCTCGTATGTTTTTCTTGCCAAGTTTGTCTAAAAGCGGGATTGTAGTAAAAAAATTATCACAAAATATATGATATGGATAATTTTCCATAGCTCTCAATAGTTCTGCATATTGAAGAATAACAGATGGTCCCAAGCCAAATTCCCTGTATTCCTCTTTTATTTCAGACCTAGCACCTTGATAAGGTTCTATCCACACTACATATCCGTAATGAGTGGCCCCAGTCCAAAATTTATAGCCGTATCGTATTGGCTTGCCTCTAATAAATTGTTTACAGCCATGGCGCCCAAAATAAGGCACCATGGCTTCGTCAACGCTATGGTTTTCGCACAATGGGGCGAAGTCTTGGAATAACTCATTCATTTTGTTGATAAGAGGTCTCACTTTCGCAAATCGATCTGACTTATCTAAATTGTTGTCACAGCAATGCAAATTACTGAAGATGAATTCGAAGCGATCTCTAGATATGGCACGTGCTACAAGCTCATTATTAGTATCCAGAGCATTTTCCCAAAGCATTCTACGCCTAGGAATTTGAACATAGCCACTAAGAAGTAGTACAGCGAAGAAAGTTTTCATTTCAGCATTAGTGATATTTCCATTTTTATTTTTATCAGCAGCATATTTATTTGAATAAGCGACAAACATATCTATTACTTCGTTGTTCCAAAAGAAAGAAAAAAGTTCAATTGGTGAATTATTATTGAGGACAAAACTTCTTTTTGGCACCTCCAAATTGGTTGTAGTTATATCAGATTTTTTCCAATTATATGTACCTACACTTTTTTAGTTGTATTCATTTTGATTTATTTATTCGTGCTTTTATATCTGACAGTGGTAGATTGTCTTCACTGTCGTCACTATCAACATTAATGTCATTCTGCATAAATTTGGCTTCGGCTCCAAGCTGTGTTCCAGGTAAATTGTTAATTTCCATAAAGTCCTCTTCACCAGAGTCCCCATCTGTTACAGGATCACACGCATTCGTAGGAGGCAAAACTGCTATTTCAATATCATCAATCATCATTTATTGAATCATCTTCAATTAATTGAAGAAGTTCGTGTAAGGTAAGGCCTATGCAAAAAATGTCTACATTTAGACCGACATCTGCCTACTGTCCTTTAAAAAGAACACCTCGTTTTTGATAAATATCAAACATACTTTAGGTGATTTGACCAAAGTGGGCTCAGTTTATTGTTAAACGAAACCATAACACATAATAATATTGTAAAATTTATTGAATTTTATGCTAATAAGTACTATAAATACTCATCCTGTTAAATTTAGGTCTATTTGAACATCCATCATAAACTTTTATAACAATTGCCGCACATGCACACTTGTTACATCAGTCAAAACTACAAGACGCCATTCCTTGACGATAACTTGATATGTTACCACATAGCCATCAATTGGTATTAACGAAAACCTACTAAAACAATTACATTTCACTGTTAATACGCAACGTCCTTATAGAAGGATGTGACGTTAGCGTCGGCCGAAATTATTATTTCTACCCATTGAAATGCGTTCAAATTTCGTCCCGCTAAAATTTCGTCACATTCACCTAGAAAACATCGCCAAAGCGCGAGAAAGATGATAACACGGCGTAATCATCGTTCTGCGCCCGCATCGACAGGACATCGTTCGGCGCATCCCTCCCAAATTTCTAGCACTAATAAACAGTATGGTATTGTATAAATAGAAAGCGCCCGCGGTTAGAGCAGCTTGCGTCCACCGTCCCTGAACAGCGTCTCGCTCTAGGTCCTCTGGGACCTAGTTCCTGAAACCGGTCCGAAACACTTGATTCCTGCGACTAGAAATTCCTGGGAAACCGTCCTGAACGCGCTATAACAAGAATCGTTTTGAGGCTTCGTGATTATCGACCCAAAACGATTTGTTATAAACTAATTTCGATTTCTGTTAAACTCCCCTGAAGTTGCTATAATAACAATCGTTTACGGCTTCGTGATTATCGACCAAAACGATCCGTTATAAATCAATCTCGATTTCTGTTAAACTTTCCCGAACTCGCTGTAATAACAATCGTTTAGGGCTTCGTGATTATCGACCGAAACAATTGGTTATAAATTTTTCTCAACCTGTAGAAACGGCCCACACTAGTCGCAGGAACCAATGCGAAGATTATTCACAAAACTTAAAAGAGCTTCACTCGCCTCTCAGAAAGTTGGTAATTAATTTCATGCCAACCCCTGCGAAAGCTTTTGCACCCAAGTAAAAGCTTCGAACCCCGAAATTAATCACGTAAACTTATATCAAGGTCACGACACCGGCGTAGGCGCCGGATAGTTTTGTTATAAGAATTTAGAGCTTTACTCACCTGGAGGAATCCTGTTTTATAAACGTCCTGAGCCCGTCCGTAGTGCTTTAATTTAACAATTAAAATCTCCGTGGTTTAATTAGCAACTTTGAAGGTTATTACCGTTTCTAAACGAATTTGATACACTGTCATTTCACTTGCTAAAAGAAGCTATTCGGCACTGCGGGCAAGTCAGGCCTTCGCCCTACGTTGATTTACAGTCACAACTCCCGAAATAAACCAGATTGTACCCGGATTTATTATATTTGGCAATTGTAAATAAAAGTAACCTTGAATTCTTGCGTTTACAGTCTTGGCCGCTAGAGGACGTTTGCGCAACCACAATCCCGGTGCGTGTACGATCTAGGTGACCTGCAACCCGTCCAGCCCGAGAAGCAAAAGGGGTTGTCTGCCTGCCAGGTTCCTCCAAAGAGGCCAGAGAAGAAACCATATTATTTTTGTACCAAATACGGGAAATATTTTTATTATGTTACAATGTAAATAGTTATACCCAAATAAATCCCTTTTATGTTATGTGTACTTTTCTATATACTTGAGAGAGTAAATTGGACCTTGGCGTCTGAGCTGCCTGAGAGTAAAAAGTTCATTAACTATTAGTGGTAATTATTCATAGCTCAAAAATTAAGCAAATAAATTAGTCAATGCAGGCTGTTACAAGGACAGTAGGCATATCTATGTTAAATACGCAAATAACTTGAAAAGTTGCCAAAGGACAGACTGCTTTATAGACCTCGTATCACAGATATAAACAACAAATAATAGATTAATAGAAAATAAAATAATTGTATAACCCTACGGGATAAAATGAGCACACTCAATATTTTTTTAAATCTGCTATGCGCCATCTAAACGGCTTAGAAAAACTACAATAATTATTTTCAACAGCACCAGACGACGCCACATTAAGAAAAAACGCAGTAAAGTGCAGCTACTTACTATTTTCTACGTGTTAGTATTACGAATTGTAAGAATGTTAAATTATTTAAAGCAGCACAAGACACCACCTATTGCAAAAATGCTGTTACTCCGTTAATGAATTTTTCTTATACCGGGTGGTTGGTCATACCTCTGAACATAGGTAATTTACATGGCTTATCACGGTTATGCATATTCCTGTTCTACTAAATTAAAGAGAATAATTTTCCGCGTCGTTTAGTATTAAAAACTTATTGGATAATGTTAGTTGTGCATAATAGTACTTTATGTAACTAGTCCTCAAAGCAAGGCTTTAGGGGACGAGTCGTAATGTTTCCGGATGAGGCGGAGCGAAGCGCAGCCGAGTCCGTAATATGAAGATGAGTCCTCTAAAGCCATTTGAGGCCGTGTTGCATACAACGTTTTTTTGTATTAGCTCTCCAAACATTATAATATGAAGTTTCAATTACCATTAACGCGGCATTATATTAGGAGGCCGCGCGAAAATGTATTTTTTCTACGGTTACCTTTAAAACTGACTATTAAGCGCTCACTGTCAATGCGAAAAGTTAGCGATTCACACATTTTTTTCCTAGTAACCATTTTAGCATCGCAACCACGTAAACAATGTCTTAATGAAATAATCGCGTCACTTCATTTTACTTTACGCATCGCCATGGCTAACCTGATTATTAATTTAATTCGTCATTTTTCTGGAACTAGCTAAAATTATTGACAATTGCATCACGGTGCGTCCATATCATCACGCAACAGATTTATTGAGTTTGTGAGTTTTTGTGAAGGCAAAGATGGAATCTGAAGGTAATTGCACCCCGCCAGAAGTATTTGAAGCGACCCAGACAGCAACCAACGAGTGTTGTTGCCGGCCAAATCGCGCGGCCTTTATGAACGGCGGTACAACGACTTCATCAAATGGTGTGTATCGAAATTTCAATTATTTAACAATTTTGTTATTTATTTAGAACCGTAGAAAAAAAATTGTATGTATTTCGAGTGTAAAGTACCATTTTGGTATTCGGTTGCTTTTTCGCGCCTCGCTACCGCTCGGCACGAAACTCGCATCCTCATACCAAAATGGCTCTCTTTACACACTAAATACATAAATATCTATTTCGCTCCCCAAACTGGTTACTTTGGAAACTGTCTAGGATCCTCAAAATGGCCATTTAGAGGCCTTGTACTTAAAGTCGTCATGGCAACTAATGTTTGAGTCCGCTAAAATGTTGCCATGACGACTTTAAGTACAAGGCCTCTAAATGGCCATTTTGAGGATCCTAGACAGTTTGCAAAGTAACCAGTTTGGGCAGCGAATACAAAAAAAATATTAATTTTAAAATTTAGACATTTCCCTCACTTATATTTGGGAATATCTAAATTTTAAAATTAATATTGTTATACATAATTAACATTATCCAGTAAGTTTTTAATACTAAATGACGCAGAAAATATTCTCTTTAATTTAATACCACTACCATATTTTTCCATAAAAATGGTGAGCAGGAATATGCATAACCGTGATAAGCCATGTAAATTGCTTATGTTCAGAGGTATAACCAATCGCGCGGTATAAACAGTTTTTTGTATAACCTCCTCTTTACTTCCTTTTACAATAAAGGAAGTATTGGATTCACCCCAAAAATTCGAAATTGAGCTTTCAACAGATCTTCACGTTTTAGAGTCCCCTGATCCCAAAAAACAATTTTTTTTTCATTGGTCTGTCTGTCTGTGAACAGAATATCTCAAAAACGAAATAGGTATGGCGTTGAAACTTCTTATATAAGCTTTGTGTACTATGTAGATGCGACAGCAAGCTTTTGAAGAAAATTGCATAACCAGAAGTAGGTGTTTAATCTTGCAAATTTTTCAGTTTCTTTCGATTTTTTTAAAAACGGCTTTAACGATTTCTTTCAAACTTTATATTTTTATTACATTTTTAATGTGTATTGACGTGAGATAAGTGATTTTCCAGTTGAAAATCTCTAAAATGGGTTTCTTTTGTTTTTTTTCTATTTTTTGTATTAACTCCTATTTTAAGTACAACACCCGGTATATTATTACATTTTTAAATTCAGCTTAAAATTCTAGAGAAAATTTGTCTCTTGATCTAATGCTCTATTTTGTACGGTTTTTGTACCATTTGCAATTTATTTAAATTTCTGACAAATGCTGAAAAATAAATAACATTTTTACCTAATTATAAGATCACTGTAAAAGGAAGTTGTGTGAGTGTATCACACCAGATTTTTATATTTGTAATTTATTTATGTATCTAGCGTTATATTTTATGTATTGTATGACGAGGCCTATACATTTTACTGTCGGTTGGTTAATAAAGCATTATATATTATTTACTTATAACTTCAGGATTTTTATAAATAAAAACATAGTCAACAAAAACAATAGAGTTAGCATTAACTTAGAATATAAAAATTTATTGGAAATTGTTGTTTTTCAATGTAATTTATTGAAATAGAAAATTGTATTTTACATAAATAGTTTACATGCTACCTTTAACACATTATGTAGATAATAATAATAATAATAACAATAATATTGTTATTCGTCATTCATAGTTAACATGAATTAATTATTATCTATTATTTTCAAATGTTTATAGTAAATACAGTGTGATTGAGGTCAACGCCTTAGGCCAAAGTGATTTAAAATTCCGTCTTGCCGCCTTGCTTTCGGCCAAACCTGTCACCCAGTAACTGATTTCGAAGATATTGAAAAGCAATTAAGTAAATTTTGGAGGATCTAACATTGTACACATTGCTCACAGTTCATTGTCACAAGAAGAAATTGATTGTGAAAGGCATTTTGTCCAAAATACGACTAGAACACCAGAAAAACGATTTATTGTTAGATTACCTTTTACAATTAATCCAAATTCATTAGATGATTCAAGGGTTACAGCTCCAAGGAAAATGTTCTTTTTAGAAAAACATTTTAATAGAGATCAAAATTTAAAGAATCAATATTCAGCGTTCATGCAAGAGTATGAAACATTACAACATATGAAAGCCTGCTCACACGAGTCAGATAACGATGAGGGTTATTTTTTGCCCCATCATGCCGTTCTCAAGAAGTCCAGTTTAACAACACGTTTTAGAGTACGATGGATCTTGTAAGTCCTCCTCTAGAAACTCTTTGAACGATATATTAATGGTAGGTCCGAGTATTCAACAAGATCTCTTCTCCATAATCATCAGATTTCGAAAACACAATTATGTAATTTCAGCAGATATTACTAAAATGTATCGGCAAATTAAAATTCACAATGACGACCAAAATTTTCAAAAAATTACGTGGAGGAACAGCCGCAGATCTGCCCATTCAAATTATTCACCGTCACATACGGTACAGCATTAGCTCCATTGCTGGCCACTAGGTGTCAAAGGAACTGACAATAACAGAAGCAAATAATTTCCCGGAGGCTTACAATGCGATACTTACAGATTTTTAAGTAGACGATTGTCTTTCTGTGGGAAAAACCATAACTGAAGTAGTACAGTCGTGGTAAAATAAATCTGGGACATTTTCTTTAAAATGTAATTTGAGTTACAAATTGAACAATTTCTACATGTATTTCTTGCTATTATGATAAGGCACATATTTCATTTACTTGTCAAAGTTTAAAAGCCATTATATTTTGCCAAGAAATTCATGGATATATTATTAAATGTTTAACCAAACCTATATTTAGAAGAAAATTGTCCCAGATTTATTTGAACACGACTGTACATCTACGTGATCAATTAGTTATGTTGTGGAGCCTCTCAGTTTTCCGTTATTTTGGAAAATTCCTGATTGCCAGCTCGCCTTGGAATTTAATGGGCTGTATGAATTGTAGGTTTCACTGAATAAATACACTCGTTGAAGGCCGGAAATATGTTACTTTATTAGCAATAAACAACACATTGAACATTTGAACATTTACAAGAATTAGCTTTCGTAGAGCGGACCGGTTCGCATGCTGCCACGTTGACAGATGGAACGTAAGTGAAACGGCGAGGCAAAGCCCGCTTGACCTTCTACTGCGCACAGTATGAATTCAGAATGCAAGAGAGGCGGCAAAAGTTTATAAAGTCCTTAACATACCGCCCGCCTTGGAAAGGGTAACCTTTCAAATAAAACAGTACAGAGTTGACATGTAAAAGCTAGAGTAAAACATGTAACATGAACACACACATATACAAAGCATAATAGTACATGGATCTTAATCTAGTACAAGAAAACCCTAACAATGGGGAGCCAAAGGGCTTTACGAAAACTGCGCTGAACGCTAACGCACTAGTTCACAACACTAGGTAGCGGGCACAATTTGGCGAAGGATCGCTTCACGATCCCTGACACAGTGTTCACTGACGCCACACGCGTAACGCCGTCAAGGCCAGGGTGCAGCTCGGTGACCCGGCCTAACCTCCACTTCAGAGGGGGTAGATTGTCATCCTTGATGAGGACCATGGAACCAGGCTGGAGGTCCGAAAGATGCGTGCGCCATTTGGTGCGCTGTTGGAGTTCCGAGATGTACTCTTTACTCCATCTCTTCCACACATTCTGGTGAAGTTGTTGTATTCTCTGGTATTTAGACAGCCGAGACTCGACTATCTCAGTAACGTTGGGATCAGGCAGTGACACCAACGAACGACCAATCAGGAAATGAGCAGAAGTCAAAGGCTGAAGGTCGTTTGGATCAGAGGACAAAGGGGACAGGGGTCGGGAGTTTAAGGTCGCTTCCACCTGTGCTAACAAAGTGCTAAATTCATCATAATTTAGACTAGCGTTACCTATAACGCGACGTATGTGATGTTTGGAGGACTTGATTCCGACCTCCCACAATCCGCCAAAGTGGGGACTGTGCGCGGGTATAAAATGCCAAGCTACTCCGTCGCTCGCGACTGATTCGGAGATAGAAGGGTTTTGCTCCGCGAGAAAATTGCCTAATTCGATTAACTCGGAATTAGCGCCTACAAAATTAGTGCCGTTGTCTGAGTAGACATGGAGCGGTTTGCCTCGTCGAGCCACAAACCGGCGAAAAGCCATTAAGAAGGTTTCAGTAGAAAGATCAGCGACCAATTCAAGGTGCACTGCCTTTGTGACAAAACAATAAGCTGTAACTCGTTGTAAGCGAGCGAAGCTTGAATACTGATTGAACGGAAATGGTTCAACAGAGGTTACAGAAAAACTTTGAACTTCTTTTTTGAATTCTGGAAGCTCAGCACGAACATGTTTGGAAGTAGGCCAAGAGGCCTCACCTTCGCTTAGCCAGGTGGGACCATGCCACCAAAGGCTTAACAGACCCAGCGGGTCAAATATCTGCGATCTTTCAGACAAGATGCTACGCTTGGTAGCCTCACCACTTGTAGAATTTGAAATATTGAACATGGAAGTAGGCCAAGACGCCTCACTTTCGCTTAGCCAGGTGGGACCGTGCCACCAAAGGCTTGACAGAACCAGCGGGTCAACTATCTGGGAAGTTTCAGACAAGCTGCTACGATTGGTAGCCTTACTACTTGTAGAATTTGAAGTATGGGATATTTCAGACAAGCTGCTACGATTGGTAGCCTTACCACTTGTAGAATCTGAAATATTGAACATGGAAGTAGGCCAAGATGCCTCACTTTCGCTTAGCCAGGTGGGACCGTGCCACCAAAGGCTTGACAGAACCAGCGGGTCAACTATCTGGGAAGTTTCAGACAAGCTGCTACGATTGGTAGCCTTACTACTTGTAGAATTTGAAGTATGGGATATTTCAGACAAGCTGCTACGATTGGTAGCCTTACCACTTGTAGAATCTGAAATATTGAACATGGAAGTAGGCCAAGATGCCTCACTTTCGCTTAGCCAGGTGGGACCGTGCCACCAAAGGCTTGACAGACCCAGCGGGTCAACTATCTGGGAAATTTCAGACAAGCTGCTACGATTGGTAGCCTTACTACTTGCAGAACCTGAAATATTCTCTACTGATAAGAATCCTTTCTGAGCGATTTGCAATGAATCACCCAATACCTTTACAGGTTCCTTGAAAGGGATAGAGACAACGAATCGACCATTCGCTTCTCGTTGAGTATTTTTCACAAAATGTGCCTCACAGGCGCTCTCCTCATCTGTGCGAACCTTTTCCTCAGGGTAATGTTCGAGTTGCCAAAACCTAGCAATGGGGTCAGAAGCATCCTCGATCGTGCTAAGATTGCACTGTACAGGGTACGCAGAAGGGGGGCCTGTAGGGCCAGAAACAATCCAACCAAAACGAGTCTTTTGGAGGATGGGAAGATTTGGGCCTAGACCAATTTGTCCAATACAAAGGAGTTGCCAGAAAATGGGCGAACCAATCAGAATGTCGATGGTGCCCGGTTGGTCGTAGGACAGATCTGATAACTTGATGTTATCAGGAACCTTGAAGCTGTTTCGCTGGACGCGAAAACTTGGGGTAACACCCGTAATCTCATCGAGAACAAGACAGGATAGGCCAATGCCGTATGAAGTGTGAGGGGCTTGCAGCTTGATATCACACCTAGCCCTGATTTGAGAAGTGGCTTTACTTAAGCCAGAAACAGTAACGTTGACTTCGCGAATTGGAAGCTTCAACCTTTTACACAAATCTGAACGTATAAAGTTCGATTGGGAACCGGAATCCAACAGGATTCGCACAACGTGAGGCGTACCATCATCAGCGATGAGTTTAGCGGTAGCCGTAGGTAAGAGTACCTGCAAAGCATTCGAACAGAATGCAGAAATCGATTGATTTAGCTCAACAGGGGTTTCTGCCGACATCGCAGATCCTGGTTGACTAGAAGAAGCATTTTGAGGTTTATCCTCATGAAGAAGTGTGTTGTGCCTTGATTTGCACTTTATACACGTATATTTGGAGCTACAGAGGCTCGCAAGGTGACTCTGAGTTAGGCAATTAAAGCATACGCGGAGCTCTTTTGCCTTTGAATTTCTGTCACGTGAAGACAGCTTGACAAACTTATCGCATTTGTACAAGGAATGAGATCCTTTACAAAGTGGACACGAAGGGGTACCTGACACAAATGATTTCGAATGTACCTTGGAAGACCTTTCGGGTACAAGCTTGCTATCTTTTACCTCTAGAGTTTCTAGAAGATTTGCTGTATTTTGTAAGAATTCCTTGAACTCATCAAGATTAGGCAGGTCAGAACTTGACCGGTTTCTAAGGACCTCCCATTCACGAAATGTAGTGGGGTCCAGTTTTTTAGAAACTACATAAATTATAACAAAATCAAGAAGCTCGCTTTCGGTAGCTAATGATTTGATTGCTGCAAAATGTTTGAATAACATATCGCTAATCGTACGTAATTTAGTTGCAGATTCCTTACTGCAAGATTCAAGCTCGAAAATAGCCTTGAGGTGGTTATGAACCAGAATTTTTGGATCATTGTATCGATTGCACAATGCATCCCAAGCTAGAGTATAATTACTCGCAGTAAACTCTAAACTTTTTATAATTTGGCTTGCATCGCCCTGTAAACTAGCCTTTAAGTAATGCAGCTTTTGAATATTAGTTAACGCTTGATTCTCATGAATTAAACTAATAAAAATCTCACGAAATTCCAACCATTCCGCCACGTTCCCTGAATATTTGGGAATCGAAATGGCAGGAAGGCGTACAGCTTGATTATTGCAATGTGAACTGCAATTTGAATGCGTTGATCTTACGCTACCATTAGGAGATCCAGAACGATCTGGTGCAACATCAGACTGTTTGTTGTATTCATTAATCTAACATTTAGCTTGTGATATTGCGAAAAAATAAGAATATTCAAATTCAACTTGTTGCTGCATTTCAGATTCTGTATCCTTACTGTTTTCTAAAATTTGTTCATGAACCGCATAATATTCCGATAGCACGGTGGCTATAGCATCCAATCTTTCTTGCAATTGAACAATCTGAGCGCTAGATAAGAATTGATCTTCATCATAAATTGTTTGCAAAGATTGCACGTAATTTGCAAAACGCGTAAGCTTGCCTTTGATAGAGCCACGTACTCTTACAAGCGGATCCATAATTGTTGAAATTAAAACAACTTAAGGATGAAAACTGTTCGTACGCCACTGGCGTGAATTTTGTACGCTTCTGGTACGCGGACCCAACGGGTCAACTATCTGTGATATTTCAGGCAAGATGCTACGCGTGGTAGCCTTACTACTTGCAGAATCTGAAATATTCTTTAATGATAAAACCTTTCGCACGCCTCTGGCGCGAATTTTGTTTACAACGCAGACAGCGCTTGATAACAACGCGAGAAACTTGTCGCTAACGACGCAGAAAACGACCCTGGTACAACGCGAGATGATTCACTTATGACTGCTTCGACTGCAGTATGAAACATGCAAGGGATATCGCTAACAAACGTAATAGCTTGGCATTTCACGCAATTAAAATGTTTATATGACTCATAAACCATTTGTTTACGCAATAATACGCAGCTGAAATTATGCACATGTATAACACAGATGATAGAAAACCAAATATTCATGCATAGGAAATCACAAAAATAGGTAATTAGGCTTACATTGATATTGGTGTATGTGCCGCCTTGCCGGTTTTCCTCGTTGCTGTGGTTCGTACTACCGTCTCGCCTGCAGCTGCAATGCCCACGTGCACGAACTTGGCGCCAAACTCGGCGTTTGGCTATCTACCGTCTGCTGTCTTCCTTCCTCTCGTTACGGGCACCGCATGTGCCCTCTTCGTTCCACGCGTTGCTGCGAATATGGAACGCTGCTTCCTTGCGGTCGATTACATGCGATGCAATACAAAACTGAATATGCTTTTGTACTTGCCAATGACCAATGTTGTCGAATGCTGTCGCTGTTGATTGGACTCGCAATGACCTAATGTGGTTTAATCCTGGCTCTGTAGGACCAATGTTGTGGAGCCTCTCAGTTTTCCGTTATTTTGGAAAATTCCTGATTGCCAGCTCGCCTTGGAATTAAATGGACTGTATGAATTGTAGGTTTCACTGAATAAATACACTCGTTGAAAGCCGGAAATATGTTACTTTATTAGCAATAAACAACACATTGAACATTTGAACATTTACAAGAATTAGCTTTCGTAGAGCGGACAGGTTCGCATGCTGCCACGTTGACAGATGGAACGTAAGTGAAACGGCGAGGCAAAGCCCGCTCGACCTTCTACTGCGCACAGTATGAATTCAGAATGCAAGAGAGGCGGCAAAAGTTTATAAAGTCCTTAACAAGTTAGGTTTTTAAATGCTGAAGATTTCCAACTGTCAAAATGGGCTTCCAGCGATTCACGAGCTCTTATTGGGATAGAAAATGTAAGTAAAACATCTGTAATTAATATTGATGAAGATTGTCAATCCAAAACATTAAGTTTAGAATGGAAACGCTACTTTAGAATATTCATTAAATTCTAAACAAATTTAAAGCAGAATCAGGAAACGGGTAATATTATCCACGATTTCTCAGATATTTGACCACTTGAATTAATTGAGCCGGTCACAATAAGAGCAAAAATCACTCTACAAAGATTATGAGAACTCATAATTGATTGAGACGATTCTATTCCTACAGAATGACATACCAAATGGAATTATTTCTATGACAAGTTAAACCTAATTAATATAATATAATAATAATCTTTATTTAGTTATAAACTATTTTAAGATTTACAATTGTTTACATATTTAATTAACTAATAATTTTTCTTAACATAATCGCTTAGTTTCTTTTAAACTCATAGATATTTTTAGTTCCTTTAACTTTAATTGAAAGGTTATTATACATTTTGAAACCTTTATAGAAGAAACAATTTTGAGGACTGCTTTTTGTAAGTTTAGGTAATCTAACATTCTGCCTATTTCTAGTATTATAATTATGAATATCACAACCATAAACTAAGTTTTGGGTCATATATTCTGGTAACAGGTTATTGACAGCTTTAAAAACGAACAACAAAGAATTGAAATAAATACGTTGCTTTATATTTAACCATTGCAAACAATCTAGCATCGCAGAAATTCTTGTATATTTCGAATAGCATAAACATAATATAATACGCATTACTCTGTTCTGCTGTTTTTGCATTCTAGCCAATTCTTGTTCTTGACATAAAAGTAATATACTAGAACAGAAATCTAAATTGTTTTGTAAATCATATTTTTAGACTGTACACTTTGCTTGTTAGTAATTCTACTGAATAAGTCTATTTTATATTAAATTTTTAATATCATAATCTACGTGTGCTTTGAAGTTTATTTTAAAATCTATAATTACTCCTAGATATATAACTGGAGATACCTTTTCTATTTCTAAGATTTCAATTTTAATTTTATTAACCGATTCTACCTGACAAAATTCTTGCTTTCGTTTTAGCGATATTCAGATTTAGTTTACTACCTTTTATCCACTTAGAAATAATTTCTAAATCTATATTCATTTTATTAACAGCATTTCTAACATCTTCGCCAGTAACTGTCACTAATGTATCATCTGCAAACAGATTTATGGTGCAATGTTTTAGATCAATTCCAAAATATTTATATACAAAATAAACAATAATGGACCGAAGACAGAGCCTTGGAGTACACCCAAGTTGTTTTCCTTGTAGCTTGACTGGCACTGATTGAAGCAGGTAGTCGATGAGTGAGATAACTTTGAAACCACATATTTTCGTTAGCACGTATTCCATATTTATGTAGTTTATTCGCTAACCGCTGCCTGTCGATAGTCTCAAATGCAAGTTTATATTCTAGAAAAATAATAACTATACTTTTATTTAATTCTAAGACCCTTTTCCAATTCACGAGAACCAAGTTTAACGCCGTTTCACACGAATATTTTGTTCTGAATCCTGATTGGGTTTTACTTATAATGTCATGCTCATCTAAAAATATTTGGAGTTGAACAATAAGTTCGATAATTTGCTCGTATAGCAGTAACACATTTATTGGTCGAAATTCTTCGCACTTAATTTAACTTTAGGTACTTGAACCACTCTAGATATTTTCCATGATTCTGGAAAGCATTCTGTTCCGAGAGACTGATTTATTAATTTAACAAATATCTCACCTACAACTGGTAAGGCATTAGCAATTACACCAATCGTAATATGATCGAAACAACCCTTTCGTTTAATTTTAGCTATTGAATTGTTGATATCTCTTAATGTAATTGTTTTAAATTTAAAAGTACTGATATTATCCGGAAACGTAGCGTCTTCAAAACGGTCGTTTATAATAATAGACTTGTTTAGCTCTAATATGCTATTTACAAAGTACTAATTAAATTTATTAGCAATATCCTGGGCATTGTTAATTCCTTCTCTGTCAAATAAAATGTTTGAAGAAGTATTTGTTCGTACCTTCATTAAATATTTGTCAGTTTTCTACATCTTCTTCGGATTTCCATGACAGCTTTCTATTCTATTTTCATAATATTGGGTTTTAATGTCCTTAACTTTATTGCTGTAAAAATTTCGAATATATTTAGAATTTTCCCAATCCCGCGTGTTTTTAGTATGTTTAACTGTCTTATACATTTGATTGCGTTCCGTCTAGATCTTACGTAGGTCACCGCTAAGCCATGGGGTGTCAGTTTTAAGTGCAATTGTTTTGTTGTCAATGTGGTCATTTACGGAATTTTGTATTCTGCTGACCATATGTGTGGCACGATTGTTTACATCTTTACTATCTAATAATGTGACCCAACTATATTTATTCATTTTATTAAGTAGTTTTTGTGAGGAGTAATTAGCGTACGTTGTGATATTCACTTTTTCAAAATTGCTGTTACAATAACGCGCATTCTTTCGTAACGTGACATCGATTGCATTACGTTCAGAAATTTGTGAAATCTGCACATTAACAAATACATATTGTCGATTTATTAGAGCGAGGTCAATGATTGTATTGGAATTTTTTGTTGAGCGCGTAAATTCGGTTACGAGTTGATTTAAACCCAAAGTATTTATTAATCGTAAGAGCCTGCTTGTGCAGAACGAATTTTTCAAACTTCCCAAAGAATCTTGCAATACTGGCACTTGGAGGACGATAAACAAAAGTGTCAAATCCGTTTTGAAATCCTTGCGTAATGTAAATGAATAGCAACCCGAATTCGTTGTTAAATGAAAAGTTTGACACTATTTTGAATTTAACATTATTACGCACAACAATTGCCACTCATCCAGTGTGTCGATTTTCGGAATTACAGCGAATGGTGACATAACCCCGAAAACTTATTTCACAGTCCTCAATATTCTCCGTAAATCTTTCACTTAAAAATATAATAACTGGACGTCTGTCTTCAATTAAAACTTAAATTTCCTGCATATGTCTTAGCGTACTTTGTGCTTTAACTAAATAATTTCAATATTTGGTTGTTATTTTAAAACATCTATCTTACTTCTTTCTTGTTTTAGTTTACGTTCGTAAACTGGATAGTCAAAGCTCCATGCAAAATGACCTACATCCAGATTAATTTAAAGTTTTTCGTTTACATTACAGCAGTTCACACATTTCTTCTCTTCGTCGTTAGCCTTACATTCTTTCAAAAGATGGGAACCGGCACATTTTGGGCATGTTATTAATCAATTACACATACCACGCCATGTACTTTATAAGACCCCACTACATATAGAAATTCATGGATTTTCAGATGCGTCACAGGCAGGCTATACCGCTGGCATCTACCTACGATCAGTTAATCAAACAGAGAATCCCACAATACGATTACTATGTGAAAACCAGAGCTGAGTAGTAATTAATTACTTTGTAATTAAGTTACTAATAAAATTCCTTTTTATTGATATGTTTTAGACTTGAGTTTCTTTTCAAAATATGGTAGTTGTAATAAGTAATTGCAGTTTTTGTTAAAATACACGAGGCAATTACTTTTTTAAAGTAAAATAAGGCCTTATTACGTTACAGGCTAAGCAAATTATAATTGTGTCTTCCCGGATCAATATAAGTATAATTTAAGATTTTCTATGACTAGTCGGATAACAGCTTATTTTGTGCAACATTTGCAATTCCTACGACGTGTGCACGAGAAAAAATGACGCATATGTTTTTAGATGGAATGTGCATATGCTGTGTTTTATGTAACAGTGTAGCTTGCTAATAATTATTGTGTAAGAAGCGAAAATATAATGGTAGGTTCTTCCGGGTTATGCCGTGGTCGTCGATTTGAACTTGACGTTTCGCTGCTCATGCTGCCAGCTTCTTCAGAAATTTTCTAAAGACTGATGTAGGTGCCTTTTGCTCCTGGTTATATACCGACGAGTCATTACGATTGGCTACTCATGTAGGTCTTGTATGTGACTTGTCGAAAAAACTACTATTAAGCGAAAATATGTCTGCGGTAAGTACTACAGATTATAGAATACAGTACGTGTTGTGTATTGACTTCATGTATTATGTATCGCCCTTAAGGAATAGAGAATTAAATTTGTAACAGTTGGTAACAAGGGCTCCCTACTCCGAAGTCCAGACACAGGGCGAACGGACAGACGCTATTCACCGCTCAAAGCGCTCGCATATCCCTGCATAACCTCAAAACTCAGTTAACGCATTTTTGTAATAAACGTAATTAAAAGAGTAGAACGTCCTTTATTTAATGACCCACAAATAGAAAAGTGGTGCCAAAACTAAGATTAATAAATAAAAATACGCCGACCACGTGCAACCGGAAGATTTCTCGTAACGTGACAAACAATGGCAGAAGTGTCACCGGAACTCCTCCAAGCATTTTCCAGCATGTCGTCCAACGCAATCCATACGTCTGCAGCACAAACGGGTCCAAATGCCACGGCAGCAACGACCACCAGCATTCACCGTAAGTGCATACAAAACATCTGATGGCATGTCGATCAACGGTTACTTTACCCGCTTCACCTAGGCACTGGAACTGAGTAAAATTCCGGAAGAGCAGCATGCAGATTACGCATGGGTATAAGTACATGGGTGTAAAGCTCAATAACGCCCTGAAGTTCCTGAAATCCAGACAAGCCAGAAGATCTCTCCTATAACGAAATCTGCATGAAACTAACTGCGCAAATATGTAGAAAGTATCAAATTTTGGCAGATCAAGCCATCTCCATAAGAATGAGGCAGGGAGCAATATTTTGCGAATATGGCGAATACCGCATGTTAATCGAGCAACTGCTACTGGGTCTGGAAGCTCGAGACATGTGCGACAAAACTATCGCAAAAAAGACCACCACATTCATCTCCGCCTATGAGGTCGCACACGCACTTGAGGTGACCCAGAACACCACGGACCTAGTGCAAACCCCAGGAACCGAGCCGACCCACAAAATAGGCTACGAGAGACCTCGAGCTCGAAGAAATGGTACACAGCGAGTAATAAGCAACCCACAACCACAGCATTTCGAAAACAGGCCCAATAAAACCCATCTGTCCCACCGCAACAAACCAACCCGGCGCAACAAGAGAACAAAAACCGTGTTGCAGGATGCGATGGAGCATACTTTCGCAGCCAGTGCCAATTTCTTGACGCCAATTGCAATAAATGTAGTAAAATGGGACACATCAGCAGAGTGTGCAGGGCACGCACGCAAAAAGAAATACTAGGGCCCCGGTGGTGTAGCTTGAGCAAGCGTCCACGTTCGATCAGCAGAGTTAAGCAACGCTCTCTCTGGTCAGAACTTGGATGGGAGTTCCATGGCTGCCACTCTCGGCACCTCGTGGTACGGCTGCCACCGAAAAAAGTTGGTCCCGGATATCATATTAACATCTTGATAATGGTTAGTGGGGTTGGAAGTCCCCATAATATGTACAGTGACGTCTATAATTGGCTTAACGGCTGTTGGCGAAGTACGGAATAAAATAAAATTAAAAAAATAAAATAATTTGGTTGCCGAAGTCGAATTCGAAGAACCCCCGGAACAGATGGCCACCACGGAGCAGCTCAGTAAGATAGAGATCATCAGCACCACGCCATCTGGATGGAAGTTGCTCGACGTGCAGTTACAAGAAACCCCAGTCGAGATGGAGCTTGACATTGGAGCTCCCCGCTTGATCAGCATAACAAGCTAAGTATAGATAAACGAAATTTTGAGTTACAGAAGACAGACAAAATTTTCATCAGCTACACGGGCCACAATATTAACTGCTCAACCTCTACGTAGTCGATCACGAGTTCTACATGCTTCTAGAGCGCGAATAGATCACAGGAGTTCGCAAAGGAAATCGATTTCGAGAAACTCTTCTCGAACCCCACCCCAGTACACCAGGTATCACCCCCCCCCCAACCGACAAACACTTAACATCAGAGCAACAAAATCTATGAGACCGTCTTTTGTCATGCTATTTTGATTTATTTAGTAACATCTCTGAGAAGTTAACAGGCCCCAGAAGAGCCACCAGTTTTTTCTCAAACCCGGGATATTCCACTTGCGCTTCTCAATGAAGATAGCGTCTGGTTTCTACAAGAGAGTTGACTACTCTGAATGGGTCTCGATGAGGCATATAGCCGCCAAGAAAAACGGTAAACTGAGGATCACAGGCAACTACAAACCAACCCTGAACCCCGGACTGATAATCGATGAACATCCAATTCCTGAGTTAGAACAGATGTTTAACTGTTAAGTCTTTTACTAAAATCAAATCTTGTTTGACGTCTGCACCTGTCTTGAGTAGTCCTAATTTCTCACTACCTTTCACCATACAGTTTGACGCCTCCAATTTCGGCATTGGTTGTGTTCTTACCCAATGTATCGACCGCGAGGAAAAGGTTATTGCTTATGCTTCCTGCACCCTTAACAAGGCCGAGCGCAATTATTCCGTCACGGAGAGAGAGTGTTTAGCTGTCATTTTTGGCATTGAGAAATTTAGACCTTATATTGAAGGTACACATTTCACCGTATTAACTGACCATTATTCTTTATTGTGGCTTACTACTGTGAAAGACCCCACGGGCAGATTAGCTCGTTGGAGTGTTCGTCCGTCACAATACGATTTTACAATTCAACACCGTCAGGGCAAACATAATGTAGTTCACGATGCTTTATCCGGAGCTCCTATTCAAATTTCCGTTTTAGATCTTGTTGATGATGACTTAGACTCTTGGTACATAAAAATGCTTGAACGCGTTAGTCAGAGCCCTAATCAATTTCCCACTTGGCGAATTGATAATCATAGACTTTTTAAATACGTTCCCAACGGTCACGCCATTGTTGGCAATTTAGTGAATGGAAACAAGTGATACCTCGTTCTCGAAGAGCTGAAATTTATTAACTTTTTTGCGATAGCTCATTTAGGTGGTTATAAGACCTTTTGTAAAATTCTGAACAGTATTATTGGCCTAAAATGCGTGCCGATGTCATCCGTTACGTACGCCATTGTGAAACGTGCGCTGCTAGTAAAGCTAGTCAACTTGCTAGACCTGGCTTAATGGGGAAAAATAAGAAAATTTTATACCCCTTTCAATGTTTATCAATTGACATAATGAGTCGTTTATCACGTAAAAAAATGGTAACACTTCTATCATAGTCGTATGTGGGCTAACCAAGTTTACCCTAGTTAAAGCTGTTCGCACCGCCAGGGCCAAAACAGTAGCTAAGTTTTTGGAAAATGAAATCTTTCTCATTTTTGGCGTTCCTCAAATTTGTATGGTTGACAATGGGCCACAATTTATCTGTTCTCAGTTCAAGGCTTTAATGAAACAATATCAAGTTCAGCAAGATTTGTATACTGCTTCGTACCATCCACAAGTTAACTTCGTTGAAAGAGTTAACCGAGTAGTCGGAACCGCTCTTCGTTCTTATGTTTCGGATAATCATCGTACGTGGGGACGAACACCTTTATCACGTTGTACATGCATTGCGTAACGCTGTTCATGAAATAACGGGTTATACCCCCTCATTTTTAAATTTCGAGAGGACTGTACCAGTTTCTGGGACTTACTACGGTCGTCTTAAAAATTTCCAAGAGGAAGAATATCATTAAAAACCCGTGATTTACTTATTGCTCTACGAGCAGATTGTAAATAGTAATAATCTGACAATACAAAAACAAATAATTCATATCAACGCAATTCCAAGCATTATAACTTGCGTAAGCGTCCATTAAAGTTTAACGCTAATGATTTGGTTTGGAAAAGAAACTATGTTTTATCTAATGCTTCTAAATCTTTCAGTCAGAAACTGGCACCCAAATATGTCAAATGTAAAGTATAAAAGTTACTGGTCCCCTTACGTATTAGCTAGTAACCGTGCCTGACAATAAGAACGTTGGAGTTTGGCATATAAAAGATTTAAAACCTTACTTTGGAGAAGAACAAGTCGACGAATGAATTTTGGTGTGTATGATGATGTAAGTGCATGTTTAGTTTATTCACTTACTCACCCTAAGGATGTAATAGCACTGTCAACATTATTAGCAACAATTACTATTACTATTATTGTTGTTTTATTGCGTGCTTATTTAAGCCGTGTTTTTCCTCTGCTTTCGAGTGCTAGTTAAGGGTTTTAGCGATCCTATTATTAACGATTTCATGGTATTTTTCCCTGTCATGTGATTATATTAGGTGAAACCCATATGAGTGACGGATTTCCTCGCTTCTTTGTAGATAGCGATTGGACCTTTTTGTCGAACTCTTCTTGAGTCTTTTTGTTGATAGTGAGACAAGTGTTTAAGTGAATTGCTTTTGTTAAGTGTTTCATAAATTTTGCCGCTTCGCTTGTAGTTGTGCGTTGTGCTATGCGCATTTCAGAACTCTTGGAGCTTACCTTCCCCGCGCCACTTACGTTCCGTCTGTCAGCGAGGCAGCAAGCAAACCGGTCCACTCCGAGAAACGCTAATCCTTTGTTTAAATGTTCAATGTTTGTGTGCTAATTTATTGCGAATAAATTACCTACTTTGCTTTCAACCAGTGTATAATTAGTGAAGAATAAATCCATACAGTCCACTACCGTCCAAGGCGAGCTTGCAACCAGGAATTTTCCAAACATAACGGAAAACTGGAGGCTCACCAACAGCTTTCATGTGGAGTGTATAAGTTTTCTTTATTTTTTTCAAAGTTTATCTTTCTGATGATTGAAATTGCATCACTTATAACCTTGGTCTTCTAGATCCGTTTTCTGAATTTTGGGTGGTTGGTTGGGCACTGCAGAGACGGTCACTTTAGGGAGCACTTTCATCTTGCTTTCCCTCTAAGCCACGCTAGCAGTTGGGGTCGTTTCTCTCCATATTTTGGGATTTTTTAAGGGAACTTTCCCCATCCGTGCCTGTATCGCTTAGGATTTTGACGCATTTGGTTTTCAGGTCGGTTTTCATGGCTTGTCAGCTATGCTGTTTTTTCTTGATGTGATTTTTTTAAGGCGATTATTTTCCCTTGCATTTTTTTGAATGCGGATTTATTCCCATGCGATTTTCGAAGCGTTCTGTTTTTCGTTGCGGTTTTCCTCTTCTTTAAGCGTGCCCATGTTGCCGTAGACCCGGATTCCGGCATGGAATAGTAGACCTAGCCAGTCGAAGCTCAGTTGAGTTGGTGTGGCTGTTCAGGATGTGTTATCCACGATTTTGTAGTATTTTGGGTGGTTGGTTGGGCATACAGGATCGGTATATCTTTAGGCACACTTTCATCAAAATACACTTCTCCAATAAATTAACGCACCAAAAAAAAGTAGCCAAAAGTTTAAAGTTAATTATTGTCGAAACCACTTATCCGATTTTTTTTAATGACACGTCGTCTCTTTCAGAAAGTTAGTGTACTACTCTATTCGCATAGAAACTTATTTTTTTAGAAATACCGGGTGTAATAATTATAACGTGTTTTTTCCATAAAATTTATAACACCCTGTGGGGTTCAACAGTTACAATATCACGTTATAATTCAAAGCAAAGTCTAGCCTTATCTTTGTATAACATTTTGTTTTTTGATTTATTCTCGTATCTTAGCTACTGCAAGAGAAACACAATTTTATAGCATAACATGTGTTTATGGAGGACTAAATTTAACAAAAAAAAAAAACAAAAACAAAATGTAAAGCAAAAAGGTAAACGAAAGTCTCAGTAGAGAGTATTTTCGCCTCTGGCACGAATAACTTCCAACCTTCCTCAAACAGAACTCATGCTTGAGCACATTCTGCTCGAGTAAGATTTCGTGTTTCTCGTTGCATACTGACAAAATTTAAGATTTTGCAAAAAAAAACGTTAAAGACTAACACCCAAAACACACTTCTATCAACTATTGCTTTTTGACAGCTGTATTTACCTCATGACAATTACTGTTTCTTTCTGTTTTTCCATAGCCTGATACTTTAGTGCTTTTAATGCAAATTAAAGTCAATAAAAACATGTTATGCTATAAAATTGTTTCTCTTGCAGTAGCTAAGATAAAAGAGTAAATCAAAAAACAAAATGTTATAAAAAGATAAGGCTAGAGTTTGCTTTGAATTATAACTTGATATTGTACCGATTGTGTTATAAATTTTATGGAAAAACGTTATAATTGTTACACCCGGGATTTATAGAAAAAAATAAGTTTCTACGCGAATAGAGTAGTACACTAACTTTCTGAAAGAGACGACGTGTGATTAAAAAAAATCGTCCAAATCGGATAAGTGGTTTTGACAATAATTAACTTTAAACTTTTGGCTACTTTTTTTTGGTGCGTTAATTTGTTGGAGAAGTGTATTTCCTTTCCCATCTCGCTTCACGAGACATTTATATAGTACATTTTTTCTCTGGTCGTTCCTCTGTTAAAAATCTGGCCGTGGGGAGTGAAACCATTTTTCAAACGTATCCTTTGTTTAACACTAAGCCACTGCAACATTTCTAGCATATTGGCAATGCAATATTATTCTCATTTTGTTACTTTTGCAGCCTTTGCAGGGGCCTGTAACACAAAGCTAACAATTGTAACAAGTGTAAAACTTGTAGGAAATTCGCTTGTAGTTACAAGTCGTGCTTAATTCCGTAACACAAACTTAACTGAGTGACTTGTTATAACGGAGAAAACTCTTACAAGTGTAGTTCTATACTTGTAGACTGATCGAAGGGTGCAATATTATTCCAAAAAATCAAGCAGATAGAAATAATATATAAACATTATAAACTAATTGACAATTTTATGTGTTTATCGGTTGCAGGATATTAATCCCTTGTTTACATATACAAAAGTAGGCTGGTAATTGGGTCATAACTGATCAGTACGGTAATACTCCATTACCGGCAACCATTACCGTACATGGCAACTGATAACTATTGAACAAACCACTGATGTTATGACTCATAACAGTCTTAGAAAATTTTTAAATCCATGCTCTGCGAGCTCGGATTTCAATACAACATCTGCGGTAGTTATGATACTCATAACATTCTTAGATATGTTAATAGCTATTACCTATGAATTTGTCTGGTATCTAAGTGTAATCAAAATAAATTCCTGTCATGTTTACTTGTTTACCAGTTGTGGAATACAAAAAGGTTGAAGTTCGTTTATTGTTGTAATTGCCCTATTTATAAGTACCTAATGGCTTGGACAAAAAATTGTTCTGCAAGGAAAGTTGCAATTTTTAAATTAAGGTTATAGAGAACAAAGAGGTTCTCTTTGGATCTTTCTCTAATACGCTGCGGAAACAGCATAAAGTCGACAAATTTAAGGAGTTGGCCAATCCGGTGATTCCGGTGCATCATCCACTGGGACCTTCGTCCCCGTAATCCATTGGACGTTCGTCATCGACTCGATTCTCATGATGGCATAAAGTTGTGCAACATTTAAAAGTATTTCCCACAAATACCGGATTGACTTGCAAATAGTTTTAACAAGGAAACTTTTCTTTTAGTATTCCAAATGCGTTTTCTATAATTCGTCTCGTTCGTTTATGAGATCTATTAAAACCATTTTGAGCTTAATTCAAGAAATCTTCATATGTTGGTGGAATCTGCCACTGCTTTAAAGGATATGCTGAATCCTCTCAAAATTATTGCATTGGGATGAGGTCTCCAACTTTTCTCCATTTTACTAAATAATGAACTAATGTGGAGTACCCTAGCATCGCGTACGCTTCTGGGCCAATTAGCACTCACATACTAGAATTTCATATCTGGTCCACAAACAGCCATACAGTTTATTGAGTGTTCTCCATGTTTATCTACGTAAGTCGGTTGATTAACAGATCTATATTTATGAATGTTCCGTCAATTGCCCCACACACCTCAGGCATGCCTGCCATTTCATGAAAAATTTGCACCACGCTTAATATGTCAGCGGGTCATGCTACCATTTCATTAAATTTAATTTGGTTGACAGCATCCACAAAATCATGAATGCATCTCTGCAGTAATTTTTGAAATCCCATGCATATCGCAAATATCATGGTACTGTCTACCATTTCCCAGCCAGTGTAGTGTAACTGACATTTTCTGCGTAGGTTATAGCCCATACCAACGGTTGGTATTATTTTCCAGTGTTGGCGAAAGATCTCGAAGAAGATTTGTGAACTATGTCCTATTCAACCTGAATCTCTCTATAAATTCCCCATTAGAGAGAAAGTCAAAATCAGTTCTTGCTCTAAATCGATATTTTGCTCGGACAGCAACTTCTTCTCACTAGAATAACTTGGACTTGAACTTGACCACATATTGGGTAGTACGTGCACCAAGAAGGATTTATTGATATTGACACATGAGAAGCTCGAACCCACGGTTTAGGATAGGTAGAAATTTTTCTACAATTGTAGTAAAATCCGTAACACAAACTTACAAGTGTTGGCGTTGAGTTACAGAACAGACCTACAAGTGTAGAATATCTGCCGTAATTACAAGTGCGGCACAAGTTATTACAAGTTCCGTTGTGTTACAGAATCTCAACAAGTTTACAAGTACAAGGCTACAATAGTTACACTTGTAGGGCTTGTGTTACAGGCCCCAGGTCTCCGTCCATCACTAAAAATAGCACAGTGGAACAGTATTCGAAATGCGGAGCAATCATACACTTATAAACTAAAATTCTAGACCATACATTTAATTTACTACTAATTCTACCAAAAAATCCAATCTTTTTAGCCGCCTTTTTAACAATAAAGTCTATATGATTCCTAAATTTTAATCTATCATCAATAACTACCCCTAGATATTTCATTTCGGCAACGTATTCTATATTCGCACCGTCTATTGCCACATCATCTAAAGGCCTGTTTGTAATAATCATGGCTTTTGTTTTCATCGTGTTCAGCTTTAGTCTGTTATTTTGTAACCATTTTGACAATTTTATTAGCTCAGAATTCATTTTACATACCGCACTGTTAACATCACTATCACTCACTGTAATTAAAGTGTCATCTGCAAAAAGGTTTAATTTACACCTTTCAACAATTGTGTCCATGTCGTTTATATATAAAATAAAAAGAAGTGGTCCCAGTTTTGATCCTTGTGATACACCTAATTTATTTTCTCTTGCTTCCGATTTGACTCCGTCATAGATAGTTACTTGATATCGTTCGGAGAGATAGTCTCCTCTTTCCAGTTAGCCAGCACCATATTTAAATCTGTTTCGCATGAATGATTTCTTCTAAAACCAGATTGTGTTTTTATTAATAAATGTTGTTTTTCAAGGTACTCTTGTAGTTGCTCTTTAGCTATTTATTTTATTATTTTTTCTAATGTCGGGAGCATATTTATTGGCCGAAACTCAGAACACTTTTTGGTAAAAGCAATTTTTGGAATAGGTGTTATTAGTGCTGTTTTCCATATTGTAGAGAACACTCCTGTTTGAAAAGAGTCATTTATTATTTCTAACAATGTATTGCCAATAACTGGAATAGCATCTTTAATAATTTCGAGTGTAATTTCATCTGTGCTTGTTTTATTCTTCATACTTGAAATCACTGTATTAAGTTTTGCCATATCTATTTGCTGAAATGTGAAGACACCCGAACAATTTTGACATATATTACCAAAATCTACGTTACCACTAGTGTTATCAAGAGTTGCATGGATTTCTGTTTTACTATCTATAAAGTATTTGTTGAAACTATGAGTAATAACATGATTCGTCTTTATACCGTCTGTAAACTCGATAGTCTGTTTTGATCAAGTCTTTTAATTTTTTCCACATGCTTTTGGAATCTCCTCTACACTCATCTATCTGTTTCTGATAAAGTTCGTTTTTTCGTAATTTTATGAGCCTATTATAATAATTTTTTTTTCCAGCCGGTTCGAATAGTAGGCATTGCTCACCTCATCTGAGGTAAGAAAGTTCGTTTTTCTCACCTAGGTAAGAAAGTAAATCATGCAATTTTTATAAAGAAACTGTACCGCATGTTAGCTGACTGCTGACGCGTGCTAATTCTGACAGCTGACATATTGATAGTTGACGGATAATTGACTTTATGACTTGTGTTACAGTCTGTTTATACGAGGAATTAGGAATGCATTCTGTGAATGTTCACATCCTTTTGATGCAGGTAAGTACGAAACCTTAAGTGAATGGCCCTTCATTCGAAGGAATTAAATTAACATCTCGCACATGGGTACTCACGACAGAAGAGGCTAAAAATCACTGTGCGCGCCCGCGCTTTTTTTTAATCCAACCAAAACTGCTTTGACAGTTTGACCTCAGTGGACATAACCTCAAAAAGTATAAATAGTAAAGCGATGTTTTAACGACAAAATTTTTAAGTTTTCAGACTTACTTATGAATAAAACTGTTTAGAAACATTTTGAGAACAGCATAAAATCGGAAAACATGCTACATATTTTGCAGGATATTGTCACCTTTAACAACTTTAACAGTCTGTTGAATAATTTTTATAATGTCAAATTTTGCTCCACTGAGGCCGGCTGGGAAAAAAATAGTATTCACACTTCGTTAAGAAAGTGCTCTTGCATACCTTACGCAATTACAAACCTCGCCTTCGGCTCGGTTTATAAACTTTGCGCTCGGTATGCAAGACTGCGCTTTCTTACCTTGGTTTGAAATATACTATTAGTCCGTTTATAATCGCTCCAATCCAACGGGTTTCCAGTTATTTTAGCCCTATTGTATAACAAATTTCTTTGGTATTGAAGATTCTTTAATTCCTTTGTAATCCACGAATTGTTTGAATTATTTTTTATTGTTTTAGTACGAATAAATTTGCTGACAGCATTTTGTAGACGTTTGACTAAAATATCTGCTCTGTTGTTTACTTGTATTGTTCCAGATCTTCTTGCAATTTAGCACTGTCGTATGCATTTTTGTCCAATACTGTAATGATTTGCAGTTTGCGGTCATTTGCACTCGACCTTGTTTTGAAATCTAACACTAAAATTTCATGGTCTGCGATACCGTTTATACTATCAACATCAGCATTTAACACATTTGTTATAACTAGGTCAATTTGTGTTTTCGAACATTTCGTGATTCTTGTGTAACCTTTATTAATTTTTTAGTTTTCTGCTATATGTCGTGTCTCGTTTCATATCAATGTTAAAATCTCCTACTAAAACACACAAATCTCGTTCATTTATTGTGTTTTCATGCCACGAGTCCAAAATTTTATAAAATCATTATTACTTGAGTTTGGAGAATGGTAAAGAACTGTGTAGATTGCACTAGGCAATGCACTCGTGATTTTAATACTTTGTATCCATATATTCCTTTCCAAAACCCTGTGGGAAACGTCTGACCATTTTATATAATTATTGCGGTGTCACCGGTATGTTTGCTGCTCGAGTCGCATCGGATCATAGAATACCCCTTAAACTCCGTTTCACTTGCATTTATTTGGCTTGTTACACATGTTTCGGTTAGAAATATAAGTAACGGGTTGTAGTTATCGATTAATACCTCTAATTGTTCCATATCAGCTAACATGCTTTGTGTATTTAAATATAAGACCTTATTGTTAGTTTTAAACCAGTTTTTCCTTTTTATAAAAAATCAGTTTTACTGGTCTCTAATTCATATTTTCTTTTAAATACAGGGCAGTTGGCATCCCATGCTTCATGATAAATATCCAATCTTAATTTAAATCTATCTACGGCGTCTTTACAGTTGATGCATTTCTTTTCGTCATCCTTTGCTGTGCAATTCTTTAAATCGTGATTTCCAGCACCTCTCGGACATGCAACTTCTTTTCGACATTCCCTGACTTTGTGGTTATAACCGTTACATTTATAACATCTAGTGACAGTCACAGCATCGTAAACTTTGCATCGGTCCCAACCTATATTTATTTTTCCTTCCTGCAATATTTTTTTGTAAGATTCTGCATCATCAAAATAACTAGAATATCTTCTGTTTCTTACTTTCGCAACATGGACAATGCTAAGATCTGCTTCTGCCATGAAATGATTTTGAAGTTTTATATTATTTGCAATAGCATTTGAATTAAGTTCCGTTGACATCCCTACGATTTTTATTCGGGGTCTCCCCTTCTTTGGGATCCTAATATCATATTTATCTCCCAACTTACTTTCAGCTTCCTCTCTCAATTACGTCACAGCATCATTATTTCTACATTCAATTATTATACCTCCTTTACTTGCATGTTTAACACCGGATATTTCAATCATAGTAGGGTCGATATTTTTCTTAATTTCTTTAGTTGCAAGACTCCTTTGATTTTCACTTTTTGGTTTGATCACTATACCTGGTTCATGCTTCTTCATCTTGATTTTGTCCGCATACGTTCCCTTTCCTTGTTCTTGATTTTCCGCTACTATCTTAACATTGCTTCCAAGTTCCTCATTATTTGCCTTCACAATGTTAGATAATGCGCCAACAGCAGTCTGTTAAGCATCCAGTCCCTTGCTTATAGTTTTCATTTCTACCGCCCATGCCTCCATTGCTTTTTACATCAATTCTAGGGTTGCCCTCATACTTAATTTTTTCATTACGCTGCATTCATTACAGCACCAAAACACATTAAGCGATTTAGTGATAAATTCGTATACATTATCAGATACATCCGTGCATTTCTAATGAAATGATTGCTGCAATATTTACAATTATTATCAACACTAATGAATTAGAAGACAAATTTACAACCAATGCATAGTTAATATCATATATTGTCACTAACATAAAATACACACCTTTAACATGTTATGAATTTTATCGACATTAACTTATTATTATATCTTAATTCCCTATACCTAAAGTTTATTATAAGGATTACTAGTTTACATAAAACAGGTAAAATGCTTTTCTGTACTGGACTGCATTCACAAATAATAAGATTATTTCCTAAGCAAAATCCTGTGTGTAACACTTCACAATTATACACCGAGCAACTGTAACATTCTTCTCTTGTGTTAGTGCTTACGGCTCTTCTCCTGTATGAGTTGTCACATGTGCAACTAAATGACTTTTATGTCCTGTTCTGTATTCACAAACACAGCAACTCTACGGCTTTTCACCTGAGTGAGTTTTCATATGTCTGACTAAATGACTTTTGTGTGCTGTTCTGTATTCACAAACAGAGCAACTATACGGCTTTTCTCCTGTATGAGTTTTCATATGACAAACTAAACGACTTTTAAGTGCTGTTCTGTATTCACAAACGGAGCAACTGTACGGCTTTTTTCCTGTATGAGTTGACAAATGTATAACTAAACTATTTTTTTGTGCTGTTCTGAATTCACAAACAGAACAACGGTAAGGCTTTTCCCCTGTATGAGTTCTCATATGTCTGACTATATCACTTTTAACTGCTGTTCCGTATTCACAAACAGAGCAACTGTACGTTTTTTTTCCTGTATGAGTTGTCATGTGAATGACTAAATTACTTTTGTGTGCTGTTCTGTATTCACAAACACAGCAACTGTACGGCTTTTCTCCTGTGTGAGTCCTCATATGTGTAACTATACTACTTTTCACTGCTGTTCTGTATTTGCAAACAGAGCAACTGTACCGCATTTCTCCTGTATGAGCTCTGTACCGCATTTCTCCTGTATGAGCTCTCATATGTATAACTAAACTATTTTTAACTGCTGTTCTGTATTCACAAACAGAGCAGCTGTATGGCTTTTCTCCTGTATGAGTCGACAGATGTATAACTAAACTTCTTTTTTCTGCTGTTCTGAATTCACAAACGGAGCAATTGTAAGGCTTTTCTCCTGTATGAGTTCGCATATGTGCAACTAAATTACTTTTTCGTTCTGCTCTGTATTCACAAACAGAGCATCTGTAAGGCTTTTCTCCTGTATGAGTGGTTATATGTCTAGCCAAACTACTTTTCTGTGCTGTTCTGTATTCACAAACAGAGCAACTGTACGGTTTTTCTCCTGTGTGAGTCTTCATATGTCTAACTAAATGACCTTTATGTACTGCTCTGTATTCACAAACAGAGCAACTGTAAGGCTTTTCTCCTGTATGAGTGGTCATATGTGTAACTAAATTATTTTTAACTGCTGTTCTGTATTCACAAATAGAGCAGCTGTGTGGCTTTTCTCCTGTATGAGTTGACAGATGTATAACTAAACTTCTTTTCTCTGCTGTTCTGAATTCACAAACGGAGCAATTGTAAGGCTTTTCTCCTGTATGAGTTCTCATATGTCTAACTAAACGACTTTTACTTCCTGTTCTGTATTCACAAACAGAGCAGCTGTATGGCTTTTCTCCTGTATGAGTCGACAGATGTATAACTAAACTTCTTTTTTCTGCTGTTCTGAATTCACAAACGGAGCAATTGTAAGGCTTTTCTCCTGTATGAGTTCGCATATGTGCAACTAAATTACTTTTTCGTCCTGCTCTGTATTCACAAACAGAGCATCTGTAAGGCTTTTCTCCTGTATGAGTGGTTATATGTCTAGCCAAACTACTTTTCTGTGCTGTTCTGTATTCACAAACAGAGCAACTGTACGGTTTTTCTCCTGTGTGAGTCTTCATATGTCTAACTAAATGACCTTTATGTACTGCTCTGTATTCACAAACAGAGCAACTGTAAGGCTTTTCTCCTGTATGAGTGGTCATATGTGTAACTAAATTATTTTTAACTGCTGTTCTGTATTCACAAATAGAGCAGCTGTGTGGCTTTTCTCCTGTATGAGTTGACAGATGTATAACTAAACTTCTTTTCTCTGCTGTTCTGAATTCACAAACGGAGCAATTGTAAGGCTTTTCTCCTGTATGAGTTCTCATATGTGTAACTAAACGACTTTTACTTCCTGCTCTGTATTCACAAACAGAGCAACTGTACGGCTTTTCTGCTGTATGAATTTTCATATGTGTAACTAAACTACTTTTCACTGCTGTTCCAAATTCACAAACAGAGTCACCACTATAAGGTTTCTCTTCACTGGAAGTAGCATTTATATTAATTTTGTCAAATGTTTTGTTTTCATAATTTTCATCCTTTAACTCCATTACTTCTTGTTTAATAGATGGCTTATCAGAACTTTCAGTTCCTGCAGAATTACTAAACTTATTATCCATAGTTTCTTATTTAATGGTGATTATGTTTGTTCGAATGTTTCTTTTAATGATATAGGATCCAAAGGAAGTTCATCTACAACATAAATAGATTGTGTAATTATACAATAATAATAATAATAATAACATGCGCTTACGCATGAAATACATGCATTAACCCAGAAACAAATACGTTAAGTTCTGTTACAGAATCAAAATTCTGCAACGTGGTTTACCACTTAACCCTCTATTTAACTTTCTACATAGTGTTTCTTGTTTATACTTGAATTCAGTTAATAGTATTTAACGGTATTAGGCCGATATTGAGCATAAATCACACAAGTATAAATTTTGTGGCCGCGGCTAATAAATTATCCTAGTCAGTTACATGTAATATTGGCCGTATGTTGTTTAAGAGTTCTTGTAATATCTACTAAAAGTGGAAAATTTTAGAACATGTGATTTTAATAAAAATAATCGTAACCTGAGTGCCATATAATTTAGTAGTGTAGCAATGGTTGTTAATTAAATAACGGTTGTGGCGGTTATGGGTGACATTTTCATCAAGCAGACAGTACCTACTGATATACAGTTGTGTTCAGATATGACAACTAAATAGGAGAAATTGTGATACCTTATTACTATGTCAATTCCAGTGGCGTACATCATGGAAATCTAATCGTGTCCTATCATTCGTCAAGCACAAGGTTAAATGAGCAACTATAATAATTATGTACAGGGTGGGCAAATTTTGATGTTTTCTTAGGGAATCTCGATAACTATGGGAGATGTGGAAAAATGCAAACCCTCATCCTCGATCTCTTTTTTCAAGAAAATCTTAATGGTGAAAACCAAACTGGGTCTTTTGTTTTCGAGTTATACACAAAATTTCTATTTTTCGACTTTTCGTTTTGTCGGTATATCTTGCTTATTTATGAAAATAGATAATAGTTATTTACATTACAAGTGTGGCAGGTTACATTTGACAACGTGGGGTTTTGATTTTGGAACCAAGCGCTGTAAAATGCTTAACGCACGAAGTATTGTATTAAATTTTTTGCCCGACATATCTTTTTAAACATTTTCTGCAAATTGGAGATTTTGCTCTCAAATATCATAACCTCTGTGCCATATCAAGCAAGCTCCCTTCAGTAAATTCTGTAGTTGATGCTTTAAAACATAAAAAATCTAAGTCGTAAATATCAATTTTCTTTATTTCTCCAAAACTTAACTGAACGAGGAATTACGTAACTAGCGTTTCTGCAACTGCCCTTTATTACTACAAACATTTTTTTTGTTTAAGGGTTTCTAAAAGCTAATAATTTTCTAGTCATTTTACTGCACCGGGATACGTAGAAACACTGACTAACTGTAAAATCGTAGTTCCGGTGATGTCAACTATGTATCAATGTGTCGCTTACAAAGTGATTGTTATGTTCTTGAGGCACTTGTTTTGATGAGAATACCATAGCGTAGTCAGGTTTTGAATTTCAAGTTTGCCATAAAGTTGAATTTTTTTATATGGAATTCATAGTTGACTGTGCCATCATGGGTAAGAGATTTTTTTCCCTGTTCTACTAATATATTGAAATGGTATTAAGCCCACAACTTGGCTCTGTTTGCAGTACAAAATAGTCAACCAAATCAATAAAGCACAGAGTTGGGATACTTTATATAATTGCAATTTTAAACAAAAATAAAAATATTAAATGCATTGATAATGAGATGCGAGAAACAGTAATTAGCCAGATAAACGCACGCAAATGCAAAGCATATTTCAAAGGGTTTGAATTTGGCTTGTGAAGAAAGTAATATAATTAAAATGATACGTTTGTGCACATATAAAGCCAGACCAAACGAAAGTAATTGACACAAAAAGGTTGTTACGTGCATAAAAGGAGCGTAGTTATCAATAAAAGGAGCGTAGTTATCAATAAAAGCAAAGGACTGTGAAAATTGCGAGCAAGCGGAAGGGTAAAGTAAGATAAAGGAAAATCTAGAAAATTGCAAAGAGCAATTCCTGAATAGAGGCAACTGAAAAGTAAAAGCAAGCGACGTGAAAAATGGAACTCAAATATCAGTGCTTTAATAATTAAAAACATAGTGCAAAAGCAGAGCAGTGAAATTAAAAACGTTTGTGAGTGCAACGCTATAGAAGAATATTAGTTATAAGCAAAAAGACAATATTTTAGATTTTAAGAAAATGTTAGATTGTAATTTATGTAATCAAACTTTATTCTATTTGTTGTAAATATTATCAAACCTAATTTCCAATTAATAGTAGAATAACACCGTATCTTAGCAACATGATGCTTTTTTGTCATTAACGAGAAGAACAAGTGAATTAAATTAATTTGAAAGGTTGTCGAATTTGTGCTCCACATTTAGTTGATATTTCATAATAATAAACGAGTATTTTATAACATAAAAAGTGGTCGATTTGATTGCCCACGTGGTGGTGTACCTGTCTTAACGTTTGCAGCAGTTTCCGCAACAAAAAATTTACATTTTGCAAATATCATCTCCGAGGATATTGCCAGCGAGCACCTGAAAATTACAATCTTCGACTACGACCAAAGTTAGCATCGGAAACCAGAGGTTACCAGTCCAGGAGATCAGCCGAGTCTGCAAGAACGCCCGAATCAACATTGGCGGGCCGGGAAGCAGCTGCAACCTGAGATATTCCAGCAGCGTCACTACGACTAGCTCCGTAGCCAGCACGAGAAGGTTACAATGAGGTAGAAATTTGCCTGCAATTTGAGTGTCAGCGTTCGGGAAAACAATTTAAATCAAAGATTAAACCTTGCCGAAGAGGCCTAGTGCTTTTCCAAAAGTCCAATTACTTCGTGGTTTTCAAAAATCGAACGGTGTCACCAGGTTTTGAAGCGAAATCGGCCAGAATCGAGCTTCATAAACAAAATAAAGTTGACGTGAATTCTACGTTATCCTGAGAAATAACAAAGGAGAGGTTTGACGTCATCCTAACAATGAAGTTGCCAACCGGGAATGTTCAAATAATTTACCTGACGCGTTCTCACTGTATTTCACGATTTTAAACGTTCAATTTCACACTGTACGCAAAAACCATTTTGCATTGATCTGTCAATTTACGAGATTGTGAATTTTATCTACTAATAACGAGTAAACGAGCTACGTTGAGACAAATAACCTAAGATTTGAGAATACAGTCCATTTATGAACCCAACCCATGTGATAAGAAGTTTTGTCTTTGCCGAGAGCTAGCGTAATCAGTATTGCAGTTAAATAAAATAGAAAGAGGGGCATTCAACCATTTTATTTGTGCGATTAATTGTTACAGTTCCATTTTAACCAGCCTTAATTTACTGACAGGCAAAATTTGAACACAGTATAAAAATATAAAAACTGAGAACGTACTTGGAACTTGCTCGTAATTATATTATTTTTATACCAAAATAAATAAATAATTACAAACAGGTACCAGATAGGCGAGCCTTTGCAATATATATTATGTGGTGCCGATTTATTCATTTTCACTACATTATAGCAAAAATAATTTTTAAAGTAGTTTTTAATACTTCTCGGTTACCTAGTTAAGGGCTGGTGTTGCGTTGTACAATACGAACCTCTTCCATTTACAAAAGGGGATATTTAAATTCTGGCAAGTGCAATTTTAGTTTAAGAAGATGCAAGAACTTTAATCAAAATAACATTTTCTGATAGATAATAAAAAAAAATCCATATGTGCCCAAAATATATCTGCAACATGGCGCGCGTGTGAGGAAGTGTAGTCGATCGCTCGCTGTATTTTTCTGTATTATAGCCAAACTACTTTCAACAAAATAGTATAGAGTGACAAATCGAGTTATTTACGAGTTTGTAATTGTGACTGTGAGTGTGTTGGTCACCATCTGCCAAAAAATAAAGAGATTGGAGCATCATCAGTGAATAAAAACCATTATGAACCTTAAGTACGACACGCGCTCCACGAGCAAGAAAAATGAAGGCGGAGATACTCCCAAAACAAGTTCCCAGGAAGTAGACAAATTAGATCTCCTACTACAGCAGTCCGCTACTACTCAAAACATGATAGCTGAAATTAATGGCAAAATAGACAGTATGTCTAAGCAACTTAATGAACTTGGCCAGCAATCAAAGAAACATGACGAAAAAATACAACTACATGAAGATAAGATAGACCGCTTAGAGCAGTATTCAAGGCGCAACAATATCCGCATCTTTGGAATCGCAGAAAAATCTCCAGAAAATACCGATACTTTAGTTATTGAGCTCATTCAAAACCATTTAAATATAAATATTCAACTGGAGGATTTAGAAAGAACGCATCGTGTTGGTATCGCTAACAACAAGAATCCCAGGCCGATAATAGTAAAATTTTTATCGTATCGCAAACGAGCAGAGGTATTCAAAGCGAAAAAGGCACTTAAAGGTACTGGCTTTATGATTGTGGAAGATTTAACAAAACACAGGCAAGAAATGCTACTTGAGGCGAAAAAACAATATGGTCCTAAAAGCGTTTGGACAACGGATGGGCGAATCTTTTTGATAGATAACGGAAAAAAGGTACTTTATCAAAACGCCAACAAATAAGTGAGTGATTAGTTAAATTTTCCTATTTTACAAACTTTAATTATTTTATGGCTTTACTTTACTACTATAAAAATATATTTATGTTTCTTTCATATACTCATTATAAAAGCAATGACAGTGTATTTGTATTTATATATTTTTTTTCTCTCTGATTATTATTATCAGCGGTATCATATATATTTTGTTCTTGAACCTGGCACTACCTACTTAGTATCCAGAGATTAGTTCTTATTTCTACAAATGTAAATTATTTTGCTAAAAGAATTAATCTTTCGTTCATGCTCATTACAATAGCAAATGGTTGTGCAAAAAATCCTTCGCTTATTGTTATTATTCTATTTATAAAATTTTTCTTTATTTATTAAAATTTTTGTAACACTGGTGCTTAGTATATATATTGCAGTGGGCAATCGGCGTACACTTTGAGTTACCTGCGCTCGTCAAATTGCTACATGGTTTGCCTTAAAATTGCACATATAAATGCAAGATCATTGTTAAATGGATATGCCGAGTTTTTGGATTATTTTAGAAACAAAAATCTAGATTTAATAGCCATTTCAGAAACCTGGTTGAACGCAAATATACCTGACCATACAATATTACTACACAATTATCAAATTTTGCGAAGAGACAGAAATGGAAGGGGGGGAGGTGTCGCTTTTTATTATAAAAACACATGGAGAGTAGCTAAAATTAACATAGATATAAATACAAAAACGTTCGAATTTTTAACAATTACAATGCAAATTAATAAAACCCCGCTTTTAGTAACGGTTATATATAGACCCTCTTCGAAGTACGACTACGCCGCTTTTTTCAAGGAATTTGAAATATTTTATTCAATGCTGATTACTATTTCAGACAATATTATATGCATTGGAGATCTGAATTTTGATCTGCTAAATACTAGTAGGCCGTGTGTTCTGCAGTACTTGGATTTGTTGGAATCTTTCAATATTAAACAGATTGTTAAGGAACCCACTAGAATTGCAGACTCATCTATCACTCTGCTGGACCACATATTGACTCCTAAACCTGAATTAGTCAAAAGTGCTACTGTTGATCTTAATCACAATATATCTGACCACGGAATTTTACTTTCTGAGCTTAATCTAACGACCCCAATCCACCGGCCGGAGATTATAAAATACAGATCACACATTACTAATCATGAAAATTTTCTCACTCATCTTCAAAGCATTGATTGGCAAATTTTTTATAGATATGATAACGTAAATGACAAAATATCATTTTTTAATAGTCAAATATTAGCAATATATAATATTTATGCTCCAATAAAAATTGTTCGTGTCTCGAAAAAACCTGCACCATGGCTTACAGAAAATTTAAAATTTATGATGAAGCTCAGAGATAAAGCTCTCCAAAGGTTTCGAAGTAGTAAACTTAGTGCGCATTGGGATTATTATAAATCACTACGTAATTTAGTTACAAATGCCGTACTCCGAGAAAAAAGAGCCTACTTGGAATTTGCAATTAATAATAACACAAATAGAAAAAAAACAAACATATTTCATCAGTTATCTAAACTAGGATTAGGTCATAAAAAAAAGACAGGAACTCTACCAGTTAACTTGCAAAATGTAAATAAAATCAACGATTTTTTTATAAATTCCTCCCAGTCACTTAGTAGTACAAACAACGATCTAGTAGAATTTTACTCTACCAACAAATTAGAGTCAGTTACAGAAATTTTTGATTTTACTATGACAGATGAAAATACAATAATAAAAACAATAAAATCAATAAAATCAAATGCCTGTGGACATGATGAAATTTCTTTGGAATTAATTATAGCAGCGTGTCCTATAATATTGCCTCCTTTAACCCATTTATTTAATTTCTGTATAGAACACGCTGTATTCCCAGATATGTGGAAAACCTCCATGGTTCATCCACTTCCAAAAATATCGGCTCCAAAAGAATTTAAAGATTTAAGACCCGTTAGCATTCTTCCTGTGCTTTCTAAAATATTTGAAAAAATTTTAAATAACCAAATTCAAATTTATCTTCAAAAGTTTGAATTACTTCCGAATTTACAATCTGGTTTTCGTGCGGGTTACAGCTGTGAAACAGCACTTTTAAAAATTACTGATGATATTTTGACTTCTTTAGATAAGGATGAATTGACTGTGTTAGTGCTTTTAGATTTCTCTAAAGCTTTTGATACTATCGACCATCGAATCTTGCTATCAGTTTTGCATTTCATAGGCTTTAGCGAAAATTCTAATAAACTAGTGTCTAATTATCTAACCGGTCGATCGCAATATGTTACATATAATGAACAGCAATCAGAAAGCCAGAAAGTAACATGTGGAGTTCCTCAGGGTTCGATAATAGCTCCCATTTTGTTTTCAATTTATACATCTGTTCTTACAAACAACATAAAACATTGCAAATACCATTTATACGCAGATGATACACAACTTTATTACTCTTTTCTAGAAGAAGATGTACATACAGCTGCTAATTTTATTAACTCGGATCTTAACAAATTAGTAAATAACGCGAATGAACATTCATTGAAAATAAATCCGATTAAATCAAAATTATTGTTATTTGGAAAAACCTCTAATCAAAAACTCCGCGAGGAGATGATGTCCATTTTAAATATAAAAATTAATAATATCAAAATTGAATTTACAGAAACTGCAAGAAATTTAGGTCTAACATTTGATATTAACCTTCGATTTAAAGATCATGTTAAGGGTTGTATACAAAAATCCTTCGCAAATATAAGATACATATATGGTATCAGAAATCTTATTAGCTACAAATCTAAAATACTTTTATGCGATTCACTCGTACTTTCACATTTTAACTTTTGTGATTCGGTATATGGTCCATGCATTTCAAAGGAATGTTCTAGAAAGATTCAGGTGGTGCAGAACGCGTGCTTGCGAATGATTTTTGGTAAAAGAAGAACTGAGCATATTAGTTATACGCTGAAATTAATACCATGGCTTAATATGGAAAGGCGGCGCCTTCTTCATTCCACGTGTCTTTTTCACAAAATTATTTTATTTAAAACACCTCCATATTTGTACAACAAAATCGTATTTAGGACGGATATTCATAATATTAACATCCGTCGAAAAGATTTTATTTCTAAACCATGCCATAAACTAGTTATGTTTCAAAGGTCTTTTACTTATAACATTTCAAAACTGTATAATTCCGTCCCATATGAATATAAACGGTACTCTTCTTTTCAATTTAAAAAATCAATATATCAAAACTTGTTATTGAACGATATCCATATATTTGCAAACATTTGAAAACTTGGCATTGACAGTAGTCGAATAGCTGTTTAAATTAATAACTTGCAATTTTAATGGCAACTTAACTATTACATAATTATTATTATGTAATGGTTATTATATAATTATTATGTATAATAGTGTTGGGTTAAGTGTAAGAGCAGCGGGTGGCTCAAGGGACACTTGCTGAACTTCGCCCTTTGAATGCATAGTTATTTTTTATTTTCAATATATAAAGTAATTGTTAATTTTTAATCTGTGTGTTCAATAAAGACAAATTTATTATTATTATTATTATTAAATGTATGACAGACACTGTATATTATGTTATATATTAAAATATACAGAGTGACAATTAAGTCCGGTCGCCAATTTTTGAAACCGCTCTGAGCACTCTGTACTGCAACCCTTGCTTTTCATGTCTAATATTTCATTATTTGAAATGTATTTAACAAGTAGGCCTAGTCTGTTGACATTTTGTAAAACATTTGGTAAGATATGGATCGCCAAATGCAACGTGCCACTATAAGCTCTTATGAGCGCGAAAATCGTGTTTGTGACATTGTCCGTGAATTAAATTTCCACAGAAAAACAGTGCAAAAAGTAATTTCGCGTTAAGAAGAGTTGGGAGACTTGAGTGATCCATGTAAGAAGCGGAGGACCATGAACTGCTGTCATACGTAGAACGATTGGTAACATCAGAGACAGAATTCGACGAAATCCAAGACGATCAATGCGAAAGATGGCTATGAATAAGCAGAGAGTGATATAAAAGACTAACAGTTTATTTACTGCCTGCAAATACAGCGGCTAACAGGGTAGCAAAGTGTAGGAGATTGCTTCGGCGCACTATTGCAAATTGGCACAGATCGGTCTTATTTGCAGATGAGAAAGTATTTACTATAGATGAAAAGTTTAATAAACCAAATTCTCGAATAATTCCTCGTACAATAGAAGGTGCTAGTGATAGAGATAGACTTGATTTTAAATCAGCCCATCCTTTGTCAGTAATGGTCTGGGCAGGACTTACAGACGATGGAAAACCACCTTTGATGTTTATCAACCAGGGGATTAGGATGACCGCAGAAACGTATCGTACGAACGTATTGGATAGTAGAACCATGGGCACATAAACATTTTGGAAAACGTCAATGGACTTTTCAGCAGGATTTTGCAAGGCCCCATACAGCGAATAACACTTTTGCTTATATTCGTGAGTATTGTTAAGACTTTATTTCGCCTGACGATTGGCCTTCATTTTCACCGGATTTCAATCCAACGGATTACGCTGTATGGTCTATTCTATAGACCGCGGGCTGTGCACAACGTTATGTTAATATTGAAGACCTAAAACATTCCTTAAAAGTTGCATGGGCTGGAATTCCTAAAGTGTTGCGATCTACCGTGGATAATTTTAAGAAAAGACTTTGGGCCTGCATTACGGTTTATTTTAGCTGTAAAGGTTTCATGTTTAAGATAATATAAGTGTATGAAAAAATTATAAAAATCAACTATACTATCGTTGATTTTTCTTGGCGACCAAACTTAATTGTCACCCTGTATATCACTGTAACGAGAAAAATATCTTCTCTCCCATGATGTCATAGCCAACTATGAGTTCAACATAAAAAATACAACTTTATGGTATACAAAACATTTTTTGAAAAACCGACTATGCCACTGCATTTTCATCAAAGAATTGCATGAAAACATAAAAATTGCTATTCTCTATTTTCATAAATAAGCGGAATATAACCACAAAACAAAAAGTCGAAAAATAGAACTTTTGTAAATAACTTGTTACGTGTAGAATGCGCCGCCTGCCATAATTTCGAATTCGAACGCTATTTTCCCGCGCATTGCGCATTGGCATTTGGCCGTGACTTCTGGCGATAGGCTTTTATCTGGGAAAACCATTGTCAGGCCGGGACTCGCTCTTCTTCGCTAGTATTTCGAAGCGAGCAGTTCACTAAAAGTGCAATTTACTAGTTCGGGGATGATTATTATACAGAGAGATTTTATTTACTACGAACACGGCAGACGATATGTCGAATTTACAAATGCCGAGAATTTGACATTGACAGTTTGTCAGTAGCTAATATCTGCTGTAATTTATATCTTAAAATCGATAACTACAAAGCAACGAAACAGTACAAATTGTAAAACGGTATTATCGGGGTACACCGGTCCGGGAAATTCAAAATTCTTTCACAACATTTGGAAATAGGCGTTCTTCATCGTCATCAACGTTACATGGAGTTATTTAAAATTTTGGAAACTTTGTGTTTCTCCCCAAAAGCACAAAAGGCCTAATGTTCCCAACGAAGACAGGAATTAAAAAAGCTTTGTATTACCGCTAATGACTATCCAGATTATTCATTCAAGTAAATTGCAGAGCTAGTAGATTTAGCTGCGATATTCCTCCCAATGGCCATTTCAGAAATATGGAATTTTGTGTAGCTGTGACAGAAATGCCGAAAACTTCCTCTCGAAAGTCATTTTCACTACAACTAATAGACCAAGAGCCCATAGCACCCGAATTACTAGTCATAGAGGCAAGCTTGGTAGGTAGTAAACCTTTTTATATTGCCCAAGTAGGTGTTAAAAACGCAAGTATAGCAGCCGAATTGCGGTTACAAATATTAACGGCGGCTTTAGAAAATTGTTAAGAGCGTGCCTTTAGTGGCGGGAACAAATCTCTGACTTAAGACTTCGCTATGGACTGCAGCTGGCCCTCATAGAGGGCGGGGATAGTAGTGATAGCAAATAAAACAAATATTGTTCCATTTTTAACTACCAAACTATAGTTGGCGCGGCGATCGTTGTCACTTCTACTTGGAAAATAATTTGCAGGTTTAGGGGCTGTGGGGTCTGTCGTTTCGGGTTTTACCTCAGACAAAGAATAGAATTGCCTGAGGGGTTTAGGACCGATCCGAAGTTGAACGTACTTACCTACTATATGAATCGAAAGTGAAACAACTTCTTGATTTACAATCGAAATTAGTCACTACATTACACTGTTCGCTATTGTTATTATTGCTCGCTATTTTCAACAGTAAACGCATAAGACTATATTTTTATCGGTAAAATTGGTTTATTTATAAAAACAATGTTGCTTAACAAAATTGATTAGAACAAATTGTCATTAATCAAACACCCGAGCCCGTTAAGGGAAAGGCTTTTATGCAGTTTGTTCCAGTCAATTTTGCTTTAAGGCAGCAATGTTTAAGAGTTCAACAATTAAATGTTACCAAAAAGAATAATGTAAGCCCGAATAATTCCTAGTATAACAGAAACAGAGACGCCGCATTTTATACGATATGCAAGAAGGACGTAATAGATATTTACAATACAATTGGGATAAAGCATTATTAACATACGCGTGTGAAATTTGAACAACGAGGCTCTAGCCGTCCGACGTTTCTCATTATTGTTTTGACAAGTAGAAAACTGACACTTTGAAAATTTGGGAGAAAATCGTACGACACTCATTAATGACCAATAGAAAAATTAGTTCACGAGCCGTATCCAAGACAACAACAAAATTTCTTGGACATTTTTTGTAGGTAGACATTACTTCTTTTTAGGGTTTGTGTCGTTACGATTTTCTTACCGAATCTCAATTTGAGCATTAATTCACATCCGTAAATTATTTTTCGTGCATTCAACAACGTCCTAATTTGCCCTCGCGTCCCGCTCGGGCAAATTAATACGACGTTGTTGGAACGCACTCAAAAAAATTTCCGGAAAGAATTAATGCTCTTATGAGATTATATGTGATAATTAAATCTCATTTAAAATGAGTGGGATCAGTGACATTTTTATCCCGAGCGTAGATAATAATATTTTTTATCATGGTATAAATGAACGATTGGTTGCAAAACTACGAATCCAAACACTGTATAGGACGAAAACGGACATTTGCTAGTTGACGAATTTGCAACAGTGTTGAGTGAAACTACAGCACATTATATCAATTAACGCTGTCTGAATTACAATTTACACTTTGTGAATACCAGTTTACACTTTCTGAATTACAATTTACTAATCTGAATTACATTTGACTCTTTCTGAACTACAATTTATGAATCTGAAAAAACACAAGTGATAAAAATAAACTGATTAAAATTTAAGGAAAAACTTTGGTTTTTACAACTATAAAAACGCCTGATTAATTTCATTTTAAAAAATAATGACATACGACCAAAAAAAGTTCCACAAAATGACATAAAATATAGAAAAAATTACAAAAAAATTAATACATTTGATTAAATGCATTAAACAAATACTAGTGTGCTATACTAAACTAAATAAAACTAAATACGTTAATTTATACCAACAAAATGTTATAAATTTATCGAAAAAAAGCAAAGTGTAATTCATAATTAATTCGATATGGTTTTTATAGACAGTGTATTGTGGATTCCAGATGACACTACAATAATTCAAATTACTATTTACGTACGCGATATACAGAACCTTGACAGATGCTACATTTTTAAAATCATAAAAAGTTCTCATAAGAAATCCTAACATTTTATAGGCTTTCTCACAAATGTTGTTAATATGATCCTCATAGATTAACTTGCTATCAAAAGTGACCCCTAAGCTGTTTATTTTGTCGACTGTTTTAATAATATTTTTACCAAAAACGTATTGTTTTGATATTCGTGTGGTCTTACTAGTAAAACTGATGTGAAAACACTTATCAAAATTCAGGTACAATTTATTATCTTTGCAGTATTTATACAGGCGGTTATCTATACTACTAGCTGTAGTTAAGGGTGACCAATTTATATGGGCGAGTGCATTTGTTATTTCTGAGTATTTAGCTTTACGAAATAAGTAGTCTTTATATTTTCTTTTAAATCGATATTAATACTAGTTTTTAATAAGAATTCAATTACTGGATGCGGATTATCCAGTTTAAGTAGAGGAATATGACAGTTTTTTAAGTTATTTACCGATTATTTATTATATTTATTATTATATTAATTTCATGTATACTTTTTTGGAGAAAATTTGTGATAGCAGCGTGGCTAATAAAATCGTACATGTTTGTACCAGTATGGCTACCCACATAACCATCCAAGTGGTATGGCAATTATATTTTTGGATAATTGGTGTTTAAATGAAGTAGTAAACAAAAATTGAAGCTTGCCGCTATTATTTTTCTACAATAAAAAAATTACCAGTTTGACCTAGTATGGCGGCCCTTTATACCCTTCCTATCAGTATGGCACCAAATTTTCGTCTGGGTTTAGGGACCTTGTCTATCGATTAAAAGCAAAATTAGCCTTGCCGCTTTAAAAAATATATTTAATTTTATTAACAATTTTCCAAAACCGCCGTCTATTTTTGTAACCGCAGTTTGGCTGCCATACTTGCGTTTTTGACACCTACTTGGGCAATATAAAAAGGTTTACTACCTACCGAGCTTGCCGCTATGACTAGTCATTCGGGTGTTATGGGCTCTTGGTCTATAACGATTTGAAGAACTGCGTTTAAAAATTAAAGGGGTAGTTCAGAGTACTAGCACTAATACGTTGGCTAATGTGCGGAGAAGTTTCCATGGTCGCTTAGAATATTGTTTAGCGCAAGAAGGCAGGCTCTTTGAACACGAGCTAATTTAAAATTCTTGAATTTTGTTGTTTGAAATAAAAATTATTTTACTTTTGTGTACATCTTTTTTTACTATGAGTTAGTTTGTTCGGAAGAAATTATTTCTTTCTTCAGAATGCGTTTTACTTGGTGAACTACCTCTTTTTACTTTACACTTTACTGTTAATCTCTAAAAATCCTGTTTTTCAACTCTGAGAATTCATCACAGAATAACACAGTACCTCATACATTCTATCAGTCATATAATAATTAATTAACAAAAATTACACTAGAGGTGGATGCCTCGTCTGCGTTGAATAATTACTTAAACAATCAACGCAGACGACCCTTGGATTAATATCAGAGTATCTTAGATCGACTGTCCATCTGTCTTGGGGTATTTTTAGGCAATCGTAAATTCACCTTGATTCACTCATGTTCGCAGTTCATGAATTTTCACTGTATAGGGTTATATGGTTGCTTTGAATAAGTGGAGTTATGAAAACCCTCACGTCTTTGTGGATTGAAGCCCTCGAAGTTATTTAAGGACGATGTTTGCTTCGTTACGGTGGATTTGTCAGTGTTAGCACACTCGAGCTGTTCTCTTCTGAGCCCAAAAACCACCTGGGATGAGTAACTATTTCGCGTTAGGAAGCCTGTCTTTGCGTGTTCTATTAGAACCTTCTTTTTCCCTCTTACAGCAAGCCGTGCTAGGCAAAATCTACAGAGCAAGCCGTAATAGGCAGACTTGTGTTACTCGTTTTGGAATTCGTTTTAAGCTTTTGTGCCACGTGCAGCAGGTCTTGCGAGGCGTTTTGTCAAGCCTCCACGAAACCGCTTTCCCCTTGTTGCCAACGCTTAGTTAGGGCACAAGAAGGATCCGCATTGTGGGGTGTATTTAGCCCCGAGGATAGGCATTTTGATCCCGTTGGAGCGGCGCTGTTTACCGTCCAAAACTGCCACCGTCGACCGTAGGAACTTCTCGGCCAAAACCGAGATACGCGTACAGCGACTTCCAGAACTGGGCCCCAAAATCTGTCGCTGCTAGTAGCTGGCGAGGTTGCCTGTTTTAATGTGTTTTAAACCGCTGTTATGTCAGAAACTGTAAGTACAATTAGTGCATGTAGCATTAATCTAAGGCGTTCCTCACATTCCATTTTATGCTAGTTATAAGTTATTCATTGTAAAAATTGTATTGTGATCATGCATGAAATTAAACGATCTCAAATTATCAATATACAGAGTGTGTTAGCTACGGTTTGAATGCCTTTATTGAAGCTATCTTTCAGGAATTGTTGCTTTATTAGGTATAGAGTTTACAATTTCTCATTGGTTCACCAAGGTGCAATTGCCGTTATCTTCAAAAATTGTTGGTGCTCTGGGCATTTTATTATAATTAAATGTTCTACCGATTTATTGTCATTCTTAAGAACTACAGGGCCTCCAATCGCTGAGCTGGCGGCCGGCATTTACACCCAGTGTACCTAATTTCTTGTTGATGCTGCTTTGAAAAATTGTTCAGAATCTTAAATTATTAAAAAGGCCTAACAAACTTGAAAACAAAAGACGATAGTCTATTTGGGTTTTCACCATTAAGCAGCCTACCCCTCCGTAAAAAATAATTACCGCTCATAGAACCGGAAATATGCCTCGGAGCCGGAATGATTTAAACTTGACGACCCCTGCGAGGAAAAGGCTAATGAACTGCAGAAAAAACAAACTTAGAATTTCCACTTGGAATGTCATGTCCTGGAGAACAAGGGACCAAGAAATAATCAATGAATTAAAAAACAATAATATCAAAATATGCTCCGTCTGTGAAACAAAAAAGAAAGAAAAAAGGAAGACAGAAATTGACAAATACGTCTTTATATACAGCGGAGTCTCACGAGAAAAAAAGGACTTGCAGGAGTAGGGCTACTCATAGACAAAAAATACAAACAGCATGTAGAAAATGAACAATATATCAACGACAGAATATTGCAAGTCATAATAAAAACCCATAACGAAAGTATTCACTTCATAAGTGTCTATGCACCCGACATAAGCCAGGAATGAGAGGTTAAAGAAAATTTCTATGAAGAATTACAAACAGTAGTCGACAAAATTAAAACAAAAATCATGATAATGGGATACTTAAATGCCAGAACTGGGAACGAGCCACTACAAGGCATAACTCAAAGATTCAATGAAGAAGCTGTTACTGAAAATGGAGAACTGCTAACAATATTCTGCGCAGCAAACAAATTGAGAATTAACAACACCTTTTATTACCACAATATGGCGTATAAATATACATGGCAAAACACAAGAGGACATCAATTGGTGATAGCTTATATCATCACTAATTGAACGTTCACTCCACAGATGATATTGGATGTGAGTAGTGATGTAAATTACCCGGGTATTTATTTTTAGGGGTAAATACCCGGGGTATTTACCCGGGTAAATACCCAAAATGGGTATTTAAGCGGGTATTTATAGACTTATTTACAAATATTATAAAGTTAATCTAATCAGTATAATTGATTGATAAGTGAAGGTGCTCTATGCGAATTTTATAAAAATGTTTAAGAAAATAACTGAACTGAGAACATTTACTGCCCAAAATTACTAGTGGGGACATACCTAACTCTACAGAACATGGCAATTCTATGAGTTGGAAAAGGTTCAAATACTATTTGCGATAAGAGCGACCGAAATGGAATATGCAATAAATACTTTGGTAGCTGGGCAACAAGTAGCTATTGTACCTACTTGTTGCCTAGCTATCAAAGTAATTATTGCATTTGTTATTTCGGTTACTCTTATGGTCTTATGAACCTTTTCCAACTCATGGAATTGCCATGTTCTGTACAATTTTAGGCAACCTGTATATAACAGCAATGAGATAAAATGAATACAAAACAGAATTCAATGATTGAATAAGAAAGAGATGAACATAGAAACAAATATTTGAGTAGGCTTGACGCTCATTTTAATTATGTCATATGTCAACTAAATATGCATACTCAAATAACTTTTTGTACGGTTATCTCTTTCTTACTCAAGTATTATGTGCTTTTGTTCATGCTATCTCATTGCTGTTGCATACTTATGATCCCATCGGTATACAGCGTTGTTTATACACCCACTGGGTATTTACCCGACCCACATCACTAGATGTGAGAATACTTAATGCAGCTAATGTGGGCAGCAATCACAAGCTGGTACTCTGCAAAATGAGATTAAACATCCCCATCACACCAAAACCTAAACCCCAATGCATACAAAAATTCAATATTGAATCTTTGGAAGATGAGAGTGTGAAACAGCTATACAAAAATAGATTAACAGAGAAAATACAACAGACTCCAATCACTAGAGAAGATAACATAGATGAACGATGGAGAATTCTAAAAAATAATATTCTTGACGCAGCTAACGAAGCCTTAGAAAAAAGGCAGGTGAATATTAACAGAACAAATAAAACACTATGGTTTACTCCAGAAACAAAGGAATTATGTGAGCAAAAGAAAAAAGCATACATTAAGTATATACGAAACAGAAACCAAGAAAACTGGATACTATATAAAACAGAACGAAATAGAGTATGTGCAAGAATAAAAAAGAGAAAAGAAGGATACGGGGAAAGATTCACAAAAGAGATGGGGAGAGATGTGTACGGAAGCCAGAGGAGGATATGGGGAATGTTAAGAAGAAACAAACAAGAAATCAAGGATACTACACAGAACACTAAAATCCATGCAGAAGAGTGGAAAACATATTTTGGAAACCTATATAAAGAAAACGAGGAAAGCGACGAGTTGCTGACTGAGGAAGATGAAGAAGAAGAAGAAGGCATCAATGTAGAATTAATAGAGGAGTCGATAGAAAACACTAAAACATTTGAAAAATAGAAAAAGCCAGGGACCCGATGAAATAACAAATGAAATGCTAAAATACGGAGAAGAAAGCTTACAAAAAGAAATACTAACTTTCTTTAGAAACATTATAACAAAACCGAAAATACCAAATGAATGGAAAAGCAGTATAACCATCTCAATATTCAAAAAGGGTAAAAAAAAAACAATACCAGACAACTATCGTGGAATAACGCTTCTCAATAGCACGCTCAAAGCACTCACCAAAACAATTTTAGAGGAACTATGTAAAACGATACAAATCCGCAAACAACAGCAAGGCTTGCGAAAAAATAGGTCAACTATCGACACAATCTACATAATCAAACAAATAACAGAAAATCTTCAGAATTTAACAAACCCGCATTTGTGTGCTTTGTCGATATGACCAAGGCTTTCGATCGAGTCCGCCTAACCGACATTATCAAAATAATGCAAGGGAAGTAAATCAGAGATTAATAAAGTTAATATACGAGATGGATAGTTATTGCAGAACGAACATAAAAGTAATACATCAACTAATTGAAGAAATACAAATACGGACAGGTATAAGGCAAGGCAACTGACTCACTTAGCCTGTTTATATTCAACATGGTTATGGACAAAATAGTTGAAAATCTACCCAAAAGAGCAGGCTACAAAATGAGAAACATCTACTTTAATGTTGTTTGTTACACTGACGATGCGGTGCTTGTCACTGATTCAGAAGACATCCTGCAGAGACTACTTTACTCCTTCAATCAAACAGCAAAACAATTAAATATGGTCATCAATACCGACAAAACCAAATGCCTAGTAACATCCAAAGAGCCGATACGATGCAAATTAGAGATGAACCAGAAGATTGTAGAACAAGTAAACCATTTCAAATATTTGGGAGCCGAGATAACGAGTTTTGGAAATCTATATGATGAAGTTAGAGAACACACGATGAAAGTATCCCGAATTTTGAGCTGCTTAAGAGACATCGTATGGAGAAACAAATACCTCAGTAGACAGTAAAATAAGAACATATAAGACTGCGATTAGACCAATCATAATATATGCAGCTGAAACAAGACCAGACACCTCCAAGACGCAACAAATGATGAGAACAGTTGAAATGAAAATAATAAGCACGGCAGGATCAGAAGTGAGGACCTTCGACAACAGAATGGGATGCAAGATATAGGAAAGTGGGTAAGACAACGAAGGAAATACTGGAATAAGAAGAATAGAAGTCCCCATAAATGCACAGCGACGCCTATAATTGGCCTAACAGACTTGTAAAAAGTGCGAAACTAAACCACCCTGTCGGAAAAAATCTCAGGGCAGACCACCAAAGCGCTGGAAGGAATGTTGGACAGCTAATTAAAAGAGGCAACAGAAGGTTTAAAACAGGTAGTAGCCTACCTAAATATGGTTATCCATATTAGAAAGACAGAAGAAGACCATTAAGCTTTTTCCATATCTTCTACATTTATCAAGATTCCCTATGAAAACATTGAAATTAGCCCACCCTGTATAGGATTTTCACAATTACTTTTAAAAACTTTAAAATTCGTACAAGTACACTCAATTCTAAAGATCTTAGTTTTTCGAGATTTTCTATTTTTACTTCCTTTTACAATAAACGAAGTACTATTGGATTCACCCCAAAAATTCGAAATTGAGTTTTCAACAGATCTTCACGTGACTTTTCAGTTTTTTTCTATTTTTTCACAAACGGCTCTAACGATTTTTTTCAAACTCCACATTTTTATTACATTTTATTACATTAAATGGGTTTCTTTTGTTTTTTTTTCTATTTTTTTAATTAACTCCTATTTTAAATAGAACTCCCGGTCTATTATTACATTTTGAATTCAGCTTAAAATTCAAGAGAAAATTTGTCTCTTCAACAATGTTCTATTTTGTACCGTTTTTGTAGAATTTGTAATTTTTGAAAAATTTTTGACAAATGCTTAAAAATTTAAAATCAAATTTTTGGCTAATTATAAGATCACTGTAAAAGGAAGTTGTGTGCGTGTATCACACCAGATTTTTACATTGACAACTGTTCAGTAACTTGACTTTGACAGTTTGAAGCTTACTGATATTATTGTATTATACATGTTATAATAAAAATGGCTCCATTACTGAATTTATATTTCTTAACAACCAATCATAAGATTGATGAAATTTTCAATTTCATGCCCTCCATATTCTCGGTACGTGAAAACAACTGTTGTACAATAACATGTAGGTATTATAAAAATTTGCTAATATCAATAAAAACACACATTTGTTATTTTGATCAATGAGTAATAGATCGTTAATTCGTGACGGAAAACAGAAAATTGACGTTAATTTGCGGTATCGGGGTAAGCCATTATACCATTTTTAAAAATTATAAATAGAACAGCGTTTTCCAAATTCTGAGTACCATAATGACATGACATTACCCCTGAATCTCATAAGTCAAAACAAATAACGGCATACACAGATGACATTAATGTTTTAGAAAGATCAATGGTGGCACTCTGAGAAACTAAAACTCTACAAGACGATCCTAAGGCCAGTACTTACATACAGAGGAGTAACCTAGATGCTCCTACCAGAAAGAGGAAAAATGCTTGATACATTTAAAAGAAATATCCTGTGTCGAATTTATGGACCAATTAAAAAAAAAGGCATGCGGCCCGCCAGAATATTTTTTGCGGCCCTCAGATTGATACTGTACTTTCAGAAAACATGAATCTGAAAAATAAATTATAAATCATTGAAAATAATATAACATAGGTACAAAAATATATCAATAGTAAAAGAATTTTTACTTGATCTGACAATATTGTGTTTGGAAACAGACCCGCCTACTTCCAGTGCAGACACGTGTTTTTGATTGTTTTTAGTAGTGTTTAGTTCATCTGAATATTTTCAGAGTCAAATATGTCGTAACAAAAAAGAAGAATAACGGACGAACATCGAGTGTGTAATGACCGATGGGAATCAGACTATTTGGCCACAAACACCGGTAATAAACTTCAGTGCCGTGTGCGTATGCAAGTACTCTCAGTTCCCAAAGAATATAATTTAAACGCCATTACACTTTGTCCGTGAGAAAAAGTTGCAGCAGTATACTAGCGAGTCTAGAAATACTATGTATCAGTAATGAAGGTAAGAAGAAACTTACACATAAAAAACACATTTTTAAGAAAGTCTAACACTAATAAAAAATGCAGTCTTACGGCTTCTTACAAAGTAGCACTGGAGATTGCCAAGGCAAAAAACCATTTAGTGATGGAGTGCTTATAAAGAATTGTGCAATCAAAATGGCAAAACAATTTAATGAAACAAAGGTTGCTCAGAAATTCGAAAGAGTAGCAATGTTTCATCAAACAATTGCGGGACGTGTGGAACACATTGATCAATATGTTTCTAAAAAGTTGTACGACACAATTGGAAAACTTAAGTATTTTTTACTATGCCTGGGCGAAAGCACCGATCAATCCGACATCGGGCAGCTTGTGATTTTTGTTCGAACTATTTAAGAGGGCTTCACTGTAGCAAAGGGGATGTTTAGTTTTATTCCTTTGCATGATACAACCAAGAGTACTGACAGTTTTGAAGCTGTACAAAAAGTGGTATCAGAATATGGAGGATTCGATAAATGTTCCTGCATTGTCACTGATGGAGCCAAGGCTATGCTAGGAAATGTACCTGGATTAGCTGGACTCTTAAAACAAAATGGAACTAGATTAGTGGACTTTGCATCGGCTAATAATATGAGAATAGGAGGAACCCTTTTCCCACTCAGAAATATACACAAAATGACTTGGACCTCACCCGACGGAAACACGAACAACCAAATTGATCATGCCCTCATAGATAAAAGACATACAACAAACCTACTAGACGTCAGACGCCTAAGAGGAGCGGACGTGGTATTGGACCACTACCTAATACAGGCCAAAGTAAGAGAGGGGATTTCAAGAGTACAGAAAGAGGTGAAAAAAAGACCAAATGGAATAGCAATAAGCTAAAGAACGAGAAAGACAGAAACCTTTATAAAAGAATCATCTCGGAAAAACTAGATCTAGAAGGTAGCCATTATTTCAGGTCCAATTTGGTAATAAGAGATTCAAAGAAATAGGCTCGATAAGTGTGTCTACAAGTTCATGATAAATAATGTTATTTAGGTGTTCATGACATAAACCGCATACGTCTGCTTTATTTACTTACGGCCGGTCTTATAAAGGTCACTAATCTGACGTTAACTTTAAATCGCTGTTAAAATAAACAAAAGCTCATAAAACGTTGGCGCTTACGACATATTATTCATTAGTAAACAAATTTTTATGCGCTTTTGTTTATTTTAATAGCGATTTAAAGTTAACGTCAGATTAGTGACCTTTATAAGACCGGCCGTTAGTGTGTGAATGTTGAAACAGTTGGCAATTCCACCCGCAAACGGCAAAGAAAAAGGAGCACAAAGGTGCCCCACATAAAATCAAATACGCGAACCGCAATGCTGTAGACGCCGAGGTATGTAATTATACGGGCATTTTTCTCTCTTAAGCATGGCAAGTAAAGTCTACGAAAGGATGTTAAAACAAAAACTTAGATTAGCTGTTGAAAATCAATTAGATGAATCACAAAGTGGTTTTAGAACAGGTCATGGAGTATAATATTGTATTTTTGTTATAAAGCAAATAATAGAAAAAACGATAATATACAATAAGGAAATAACAGTCGGGTTTATAGACATGCAACGAGCTTTCGATTCAGTGCACAAAAAAAAAGATCTGGGAAGTACTAAGAGAAAAGGGAGTGAACAATAACTTACTATATACTAGCGAGATGCCCGTTCTTCGTACGAGCTACAAATGTTTTTTCTTCTCCTTCCCCTTCATTCAATTTGCTAAACTAACAAACGCCGCAAAACAATATTGTAGGTAAAAAGAAAACAATATTTTTCCCAAAAAAGTCCTCCACAACTCTTTTATGCTGCATGTACGTCGTACCTCTGGAAATGTGTACGTAATTGTCATTCCCCTTGTATATATTGATAAAACTATAGTTTTAGTATGTAAGGGAAGATAAACGGTCGGCCTTACCTTTTGGCGAAAGTTGTATTTGATATTTTGCCGGCTGGTAACTATCGGCCTAGTGGGCTAACTAGTCGTGAGGGTCGGGGTTCCAACTATACTGAAAAGAAATACCAAACGAAATACGAAGAGAGTGGGCGCCAGGTCCTCGACTTCGAATCATCCTTGTGCCGGACCGTTCACAAGGTCGGAGATAAAAACCAGCAAGTTACACAAAATAGCAACGACCAATAAAAATATCACAGCTTTATTCAACTTGGTACTATAGTGCGTCACATACAAAATCAAAGGCAAATCATCAACCTCAATAACAAACAAAGTCAACCACAAAATCAAACAAGACCAAACAATATAGCAATAAACAAATATCCATATACAAATCAATATACCAACAATAAACACATTAAAAATCGACAAGGTACTGCATCGATACATTTCATAAAAGCATAAATATATAAATATGTTAGTCGAGGGCTAAACAATAAACTTCAGCTGTAAACTATCGTAAACATTCAATTACGTTGCTAACCAAAGTAGCAGCACCGGCACAATAATTCGTCCGCATCCTGTGAGGCAGGGTGTGACAAAGCTAGAGCTATGCAAGCGAAAGGCTAACTAATACCCCGAATGTTAGCTTATAATTTTAATGTAACGACAAAATTACGGATTGTATGATCATACAGGCGTGGCGGTTTCTGTTTTAAATGCATCAAGTTATTATATGATTAAACAAAGCAATGGCTTGAATTATGCTCCTCACAAAAGCTAAACTTACAAATCGCCAATAATCAAATTACGAAAATCCTAAATATTGGGCATAAGGCTACCGTGAGCGGTTCTTTAGATACGACCAACACCCTAATAATGACATTTGACAGATTAATCTCTGCAAAGAAGCTAGTGAAAAGCAGTGACCGAAGTTGCATAAAAATACAATTAATCTGTGTTCTAGGTAAGCTAATCTGTCCTAGAATAGTTCAACGGCATAACTGAATGTTTTGTTACGCTACAGGGCACAGAGCAAAACGGCCTTCAACACAAATTACTACTAACTAACGGTAAGCAAACCTAAATGTAGCAAGCCATTCGATAACACAAAAATATCTACGATCTAATATCACGAGCATGGCTAATACAGCTACCATGAACATAGTCTACTCAAAAATTACACGAAGTGCAATACGAATCAATAAAATAAGTCCAAATGCAATATACACAATAAATTTTAACTCGACAGACATTTCCAAATACAAATTTACACAAATAATCCTACAATATGCATGCTATACGAAATGCCTATAATTAGCAGAGCAGTTAATACGCTAATTCAGATATACACACCTCAGTACAAGTCACATACGAATCACGCATGCTGTTTTCCAGGGTCGAGCGCAAATCAACAGCAAGTTCGGAAGCATCTGGTGCGCCAAGGAGCCGACTTCCGACAGCATTGCGAGCGTCGCAGGGAGGGTGGCGAATAGACGATGCCAGTACCAATTACACAAAGCACCAAATAAGGTAAGCGAACCAAATCCATATTACGAACCCTTTTCCTGGGTGGATCCAAAACTCAATGGCAAATACGATCCCTAATGCGATCCCAAAACTTAATTCGATCCCAGATTTTTAATCCAGATTTTTAAACCAGATTTTTAAAGGCTAAAAATACAAATTTTCCAAATAGATTACGGCGTTCAAAAGAGGGAAACGTAGGCAAACACCATGTACGAACCTTAAGATGTTGTGCAGCCAACTCGTTGTCGGGCGTGTGAAGAAGGAACGTCCCAAGAAATCCGTCTGTGACGAAATGAATGTCGGCGACACCAATACCAATCTCCGAGCATTCCAGTAAGGGAAGCGGAGCCTCTAAATCCTTCCAACTATGAAGATGGCTTCCAAAAGCCGCGAGACTAGCCCCCATAGGAAGCAATTCCAACTTTCACAACGCAAGACTTGCCAGGAAATGGCCGAGAAATGCTCCAAAACCAGCCCAATTCAGCTTATCAAAGTTCCCAAAAATTGGAAAGTTGGCCAACGTAAAAACCAAAGAATGCAGAGTGCTCTGAACTGATAACAGCAGTGTAGCATTAAGTTTGAAATTAAAGGTAGATGTTAACAAAGTTGCCTATCCAAAGTAAAGTATTGTATTATTTAGGAAAATAAAGTAAATGACCAAATCTGACTAATTTATTTCAATCAATAAATAGGAAAATGTCAAAATGAGCGTAACAAGTATAACAATGAGATAAAATTAAAACATATGTACCAACTAAATGTTGTATTCATAAATTATAGCAAGATAACCGTTTCCACCACTTGAAGGTGGAATTTCGAAAATCCTCCTATTTACTCTAAGAGATATTGAGTAGGTCGTAAAACACAGTTTACTCCTTTTCACCCCCTAGGGGTGGTATTTTGAAAATTTCTTTCAGCCCATATTATCCTGAAATAAACCCATAGCGAAAAATAATTAATAAATTTAACACCCTATCCCTTTTCAATTTTCCCTTTTTACAGCTCTAGGGGCAATTTTAAAATACCTTAAAACACTTTCTAAATATTTTAAGAATAAGCCAAAAAACAATGGTCTAACTCAATAAATATAGGAGATACAACAAAGGGTTCTTTAATTCACTTCGAATCCAGATTTGTACCTTTAGGGGTTGAGGAGGGCAAAATCCTGAAATGTGTTTTTAGACACTTGTATCGGATATCTATGCAAGCAAACACCAAGTTGATATCTTATCGGGTCTAAGAGATATTGAGGAATTCGTGAAAATAGAGTTTACCACTTTTCACCCCCATAGGGGTAACATTTTAAAATCCCTTAAACCAGTTTCTAAATATTTTAAAAATACATCTATATGCCAACAAATAATGTTTCTAAATATTTTAAAAATACATCTATATGCCAACAAATAATGTTTGAACTCAATAAACATAGGAGATACGAAGGGTTCTTTAATTCACCCCCAATCCAGATTTGCACCTTTAGGGGTTGATTAGGGAAAAATCCTAAAATACGTTTCTTCTGACAATCTTTGCAAGTAAACACCAAGTCTCATCGGGTGTAAGAGATATTGAAGAACTTGTGAAAGCACATTTTACCCCTTTTCAATCCTGTAGGAGTGGAATTTTGAAAAATTCCCTTTTAACCCATTTTATTGTAAAATGTAACTCACAGCGAAAAAAAAATTTAATCCACTTACCCTTTTTCAGTTTTTCCTCCTTTTACCCCTTTAGGGCTAAGTTTTTCAAATTCCCTTAAACCCCTTTCAAAATATTTTAAAAATACATCTAAAAAGAGTCTTCTAATTCAATTAGCATAGGAGATAAAAAGGGTTCTTTAATTCACCCCCAATCCAGATTTGCACCTTTAGGGGTTGATTAGGGCAAAATGCTAAAACAAGTTTCTAGGTATTTGCATTGATAACCTTTGCAAGTAAACACCAAGTCGCTATCTTATCGGGTGTAAGAGATATTGTGGAATTCGTGAAAACACATTTTACCCCACTTCACCCTCTTAGCGGTAGAATTTCAAAAAATCCTTTCTTTTTTTTTGTTATTATAAATATTCTATAATTCACTTTACCTATGAAATGTATTATTTTCATTTAGAAATATCTGTTTTGTGTTTTTCCAAAGAATATTACTTGTTATTCACTGCACTTTGATTCTGAAAAAAAGTATTTAAAAAAAACAACACCAATCGTTTTTTTAAAGAAGTTTAAAAAACGAACTTTTTTTTTGTTGCATCACTAAAAATAACTAAGATGGTTAGGACACCTATACAGAATGAACAACAGTAAATTGGTTAAGAGGATATGGAAAGCAAAAAGCGAAGGAAACAAATCAATATCATGGAACAACTATGTTACAGCTATTTTAAATGAAAGAGACACACAGTGGAACGAGGCAAGAAGATTAGACTTGGACAAGAAAAAATGAACTGAAATGTACAATAATACTGTATGCGTGTGTGTATAGTGCGTAAATGAATGCCTCGATACCGGAAACGGTAATGGGGTCAAACAAACTAAGAAAATCTATAGAAGTGTATAACATTGTCAAAATTGTAGTAAATCCCACTCGGAACAAAAGTGTTATTACATAAGTAAATAATCTTTACTTACGTAAGTATACATTTTACGGATGTCATACCCGGTCGAAAATCAAACCCGGGTACCCGAAAACAGTACCCGAGTACCCTGGGGTACCCGAAATATATAACAAAAATGTTAGCGTACATCGGAACAGCTACCATTTCTTTCTTTACGCCGCGAGTTTTAAACTGAACTAAATTGAACCTACTCCCGTACTCCCCAATTCAATCGTCTCTTATTTGTAAATATTTTCACACTTCCAAGTGCTATCAAATTCAAGTAGTACATGACTTTTTATCCGAAATTCATAGCAGCATCAACATCATATAGAGGCTGTTTATGTTACTTCAACCCATACTGACCCGATTTAATGGTACTATTGACGGGTTGAATATTTCCGTGAAGCGGATTTATTATAAGAAACAAGAAACATTATATGGTATGGGATAGGGTGATTCTGGTTATTACTGCGTGGTTATGTTTTTCTAGATTTTATTCCTATTGTTTTTAAGTTTTTATCATCTCCAAAATAGGCTGTCTTTCTAGAAATTACAAAATTTACTAGTCGGGTTCCCGGGTCCTGAAAATATACTCGGGTCGACCCGGGTACCCGCCGACATCCCTAATACATTTTGTAGAAACCTAACTCATCAAAATGCAAGGTAAACATATTGTTTTAACCCGTTAGGACGTGCGCGTGAGTAAAAAATACCCCAGCGTTGAAAAAAACTTAATAAAATCTAAAATTTTTTTTGCACACGCTTCCGCTCCTAGGTACCTCTCGAGTACTCTCCAAAGTACAAATGCATCGTATTTATGCTTTTGATATCAGTTATGATCTAGCTGTAACGAGCTAATATGTATTTTAGTTGGTTTGGTGAAGTTAGATGTAACTTTAAAAGTCGTGAAAAGTGAATAATTAGAAATAATAACGCAATCACGAAATGGGCATTTAAACAACCTCTGGCAGAAGCCGATTTGGAAAAAATTGTAGATGAAATGTCACACATTGAACATCATGTACCGGCAAATGATGACTCAGAAATAGATGAAAACATGTGAATTTTAAGAAATAAAAATCTGGTGTGATACACGCACGCAACTTCCTTTTACAGTGATCTTATAATTAACTAAAAATTTGATTTAAAATTTTTAAGAATTTGTCAAAAATTTTTCAAAATTACAAATTCTACAAAAACGGTACAAAATAGAGCGTTAGGTGAAGAGACAAATTTTCTCTAGAGTTTTAAGCTGAATTAAAAAATGTAATAATATACCGGGTGTTCTATTTAAAATAGGAGTTAATAAAAAAAAATAGAAAAAGAACAAAAGAAACCCATTTTAGAAGTATTCACTGGCAAATCACCTATCTCACATCAATACACATTAAATATTTAATAAAAATGTGAAGTTTGAAAAAAATCGTTAAAACCGTTTTTGAAAAAATAAAAAAAAACTGAAAAATCACAAGAGTCAACACCTACTTCCGGTTATGCGATTTTCTTCAAAAGCTTGTTGTCACATCTACATAGTACACAAAACTTATATATGAAGTTTCAACGCCATACCTCTTTCCGTTTTTGAGATATTCTGTTCACAGACAGACAGACACACAGACAGACAGACAGACAGACAGACCAATAAAAAAAATATATATACGGTCGAACGTGAGGTTGCAGATAAAGTTGTCAGCGGCAGATAATAACTTTATCTGCTGCTCGTCAGCGGCAGATAATAACTTTATCTGCCGCTCGTCAGCGGCAGATAACAACTTTATCTGCCGCTCGTCAGCGGCAGATAATATTATCTGATTTGGAAAAAATTGTAGATGAAATGTCACACATTGAACATCATGTACCGGCAAATGATGACTCAGAAATAGATGAAAACATGTGAATTTTAAGAAATAAAAATCTGGTGTGATACACGCACGCAACTTCCTTTTACAGTGATCTTATAATTAACTAAATATTATCTGCCGCTTGGCAATAAAGTGACAGTTTAGCATCATCAATCCAGCAGTATAATGCCATATTTTATTGCCGTTTGAAGAAAAAATATTTTTTTAATATTGCATGTAGACAGTCGTACAGTACCATAAAATTTTCAAGTGTGCCGTGGAAAACAATCAGAATGTTGAAATATTTTATTGGAAACAAATTTGAACAAAACTACAAAACATATCTACAAGTATCGCTCAAACTGACCGCGACCTTGTTGAACACACAACTGACATCTTCTAGTTACTCCATTGGTCGCATTCAATATCAAATTGAGAAGTATTTCGCGACAAGCATTGATAATCCTCTGCCTCAGAATTTCTTCGTTTTCTGGACGTGTTACATAAAATATTTCAACATTCTGATTGTTTTCCACGGCACACTTGAAGAAAATTTTGTGGTGCTGTATGACTGTCTACATGCAATATTAAAAAATTATTTTAAACATTTCTAAGTGTCCAAAAACCAAATGAAGCATACTACTGCATGCAGAATTTCATCCTGAATCCAAATATGTAAAAATATACAGGGTGTTCGATTTAAAATAAAAAGTTGAACATCGTTGCTCAAAACAATTGAAAGATTTTTACGAACGGGCGATGTCAAAAGGTTGCTCTTGTCTTGCCATTTAAGAATATATATAGTTTGTTGCGTCTAAAATTTAAAACAACGGAGTTATGGGTTGCGGCGTTTTTTAGGAAACAGCCTGTATATAATATTATTATTTTGCTCTTAATGACCCATTAATATGTTTTACTACTACATAGTGCAATATTAATTTCGTTACACAGCAATTTCATTATATGATAAATTTTACCCCACGCGCGTCCATACGTCACAAATTAGGACGCGCATCCTGACGGGTTAAATAATAGTTATTTACTATACAAGTGGGATAACAGCATCATTAATATACGTGTGTGTAAGTTACAAATGAGTGCGTAGCACGAGTTATGTAAGCACACAAGTATATTAATGATGCATTATCACACATGTATTGTACAAAATTTTATCTACGACTGCCTAAAATTGAGAAAAGTGCATTAAGAGAAATGTCAGATCTGTCATTTTCAAAAATATTTTAGTAGGCAAATGTCATTATGTCATTCGACACTATTTCAATTAGGTAATGAAGTCATTACACAACTCAGTTGCGTAATGAAACCATTACATAACTGAGTGGTGTAATGAGCTTCATTACCTAACTGAAATAGTGTCAAATGAGTGACGTAATGAGTTACTTATCCCACCAGAGTAGATAAAAGTTTAATTATTATACATATGTAAACAGTATATTACTATGAGATGTAAGAGTTTATTCAGCTTCCAGAAAAAAAAACATATCCAAAACAGCAATAATTTATCAACAGTGTAAAAATGTAAATGCTTTTTTGGAATACCTACTTGTTAAATATTTGTTTAGGTACTGTTTAGTACTACGTAAGCAACCTCTTTACGGCCCGGCCGTAAAAAGTGTCCGTAAAGACCACGGCCTGCTAAATTGTGTGCCAAACGTCAAAGTGACGTTTGTCACCTGCTTACAGCCATACACAAAATTGGAAATAAATGACATTTATAAACAACAGTTGCAACGTCCTACGCACTCTCAATCATTCTAAAACATTATTACACAAATCTAGCGTTTTTGTGAAAATAAATTTAAAAAGATACGTATGACCGAATTGTATTTAGGTATTACAAAAACTATTGTACAATACACGTCCGTTAGGGCCTTTACTGCCTCGCCAGTATTATTCGACTCGCTCTTCGAGCTCGTCTCACAAATTCCCTGGCTCGGCAGTAAAGGCTATCCTAATGGACTTCTACTGTAAAATACTATTAAGTGACCCAGTGCTTTATGACTATTAACAATCGTTTTCCATGTTAAAGTGACAATTATTGTGTAAATTTATACCTGAAGCGTGTGATGTAAATCTACAGAATCAGAAAAGACATCTCGTCACTATTCCTCAGATGATACACTTGAAGTTCTGTTTAGGTTCTGAAAGAAAAAATTATTACGAATGCTTGCCGTCCGTTTACTTACTGAAATATTATTAGGCATTTACGAATATTGTACTGTTATACAGTGCATATGGCGGAATACGTAACACAAAGACCTTAAGTTTGTTACAAATTAACATTAAATGAAACTGTAAACAAAAACGAACCACAAATTATAATATTCAGTCAAAATGGAGGTATCTACTTCAATAAATAACTTGAGTAGAACGATGTAAACGAATGCATTTTACTCAAGCAGAGGGACCGATCTGACAAAGCATTGCTGCGCAGCACAGACCATGTAAAGGCAACGTTAATGCTTATCAGAATCTATTACTGGCGTTTCCCTAGGTTACATATGCCGGCAGCCACACTATATTATGATACATACCAGATAGTCTACGCCACATGTAAATCCGAAAGTTTGCCGATTTTAGGTTACATTGCACATATGTATACTGCAAGTAGGGTCCGAGTGTCTTTATACAAATTCCTGTAACGATAGATCATCTCACCAACAATTGGCAAATTGTAAATACCCATATGTAAATACCTATATCCCGGTTTAATTTTCGTAAACATCTAATTTCTAATTTCAAAATTCAACAACATTAACGCATTAATGAATGACACTAACAAACAAACAAAAAAATTGCATCTAACTTGCGCGTGCGTAGTAGATTTCGCGAAAAATGTGATCAGCGATCAGCGGTTCCAAAACAATTCACCAACAATTTTCAATGTCACTACTGGTGTTTTCATTGCGACTTCTATTATGGGACATTCATTCTAAAAACCGATCAAAGGCTGCAACCAACCTAAACAAGCTAGCACCACAAACATCATCTTTGAACCACTCATAATGGTTATTTAACCAACAAGTGTGTTAATAAAGGAGATTAATAATCGAGAGATTTTAACGCGTGAGCGAGTGGAGCGAGCGAACGCGTTAATGAGCGAGATTATTAATCACCGATTAACATAAGAGTTGGTTACAAGACTTTTCCGTCAATCGTACGTTTATTAAAATCCATCAAAAATATTTATTAGTTTTGACATTTCAGATACATTTGACGTTTAGTACGTATGGTTGCCGATGCCGGAGCAACTTTGCGGCAATTAAAATACTTGGCGGTTGGAAATCCACCTCTGTTGCCGAAGGATACATTGAGAACTCGATAGGTATAAAATACAAACTGCCACAAAGATATTGAGCGAAGCGTTTTCTAATGTAAATATTTATATTAATAAATCCACGGAATAATTTAATCTTTAGTTTTGACATTTCAGATACATTTGACGTTTAGTACGTATGGTTGCCTATATAAAATCATTGCGAAAACGGGTCTATTAATGCATGATTTTTTAGACAAAATCATGCATTAATGAGTCGATATATAAACGATTGACGGAAATAGTTATTTATTTACCAAGGGCATTATAAAGATGTTTATGGGCTTTCGAGGAAGACAAGTTTACAAGCCTGAGGGCTCTGGCCCGAGGGTTTATAAGTCGCACAAGGGCTATGAACATCAAGTAATGCCCGTGGTGTATACAACGTTTTATTTTCCACTTTAAATACGCAAATAACTTGAAAAGTTGGCAAAGCAGATACTGCTTTATAGACCTCGTATCACAGATATAATCAAAAAATAATAGATCAATGGAAAAGACAGTATATTATTATACGAGTTTCATAAGAGGGCCCATTGTAGCACGCGTGGATTTGGGGCAAGACGAGCGCAGCGAGAAGTGCTCCAATGGAACAAGTGCTACAATCAGTGGCGGTGATATGTATAAGCGGGAATAAGCGTTGCTTAGGGGCCCGGGCACGCAGAGGGCCCTTTGAGGGGCCCGGTAAGTTCTGTATTCGCTTATTAAATATCTCGATATCTTCTACTTCAGTTGGGTATAGATTGATAGCACTGCAACCTCAGTGCCCACTCTCAGTTATCAGTCATCAGTGATCAGACTCGATTTGAGAGCTTTGAAAAACTAACAAACAATTTTGAATTTTTAGAACCGAAAAACGTTTTAAAAATGCAAGACGCTGAACAGGTCCGATGTGATTTGCTTCAGAAAAAGTATTCTGATGTTCTCAATAATAATGTCGCCATTCAGTTTGTGAACGCTATTTTTTTACTAAAAGAGGATTTAAATGATAGCATGAGTGTTCCAGATTTGACAAGTTTATTCCTACAGAAATATAGTGTTCTCGAAAGCAGTTTTGGCGAGATTATTACTGCACAGGTTTTATTCGTGACTCTCCTGTAACATTAACCACAATAGAAAGATCATTCGGCAAGTTGAAAGCAATAAAACATTGTTTAAGAAATTCTATCAGCCAAGATAGGCTACATGACCGTTCGGTTTTGTCAATTGAGCAAAAAGCATCGTCTACAATAGGGATCCTGTTGTAAAAATCTTGTGGAACAATTTCCTGTCAATAAGGCAAGAAAGGTACATTTTTTATTTCTGATCAATTTATTTTTACGGCGTTTTACAGATATTAATGATACAAATAAATACTAAGTAGGCATTTGTTACCTATTTTGACGGGAGTTCTTAATATTATTTTATTTTACTTGGGTTACACCTGGGTAGATATTTCCATCCATCCATCAGTTTTCTTTGTATTTGTGTCTATACCAACTTAAAGATTGTATTTAGTTTTATATTTTAAATTGATATTTTGTTAGATATGTAAGTTATAGAATGTGTTAAATGTCAGGCATTTACTACTCTATTTCTGTTGGTTATAACATGATGTTATTTAATTTTTTATTAAACGTGTACTTTGTTTAATATTATTATAAATATACAATTCATTATGTATATAAAGCTTTTTACAAAGGGGGGGGGGCATTTAAATATTTGCTTAGAGGCCCAAGGTGTCTTGCACCGCCACTGGCTACAATGCCTCTTATCAAACGAGTATAATATACTATTTTATTTAATCTAGGGATTTTTTAGCGTAATGATGGCGACATTGTCAAATGACATTTGACAGTCGCCATCTATTGGACAAAGTATCAATTTCACTGTTCTGATATTTGAATGTTTAAATTTGGTGCAAACTTTTTGGTTCGCGTGCTGTTCAAATAGTGCCTTACCTAGAACAATAATTCTGTTTAATTAATTCGTTAAAAAGTACCTTCAGTTTAGGTTATATTTGATTATATAAATATAAATGTAATAAATACAGTTCAGAGATTGTGTTTATGTGTTCGACATCTGACGTTTGTCGTCTTATGAGCACGTGAAAGCAAATGCCACCAATCTTATAAAACAAATAGTTATAAAAACAGTGTTATAATCAAGAAGACTATACTAAGGAGATGCAACTTCCTATGACGGCTGTATATAAAAGCGGCCCTTATGTCAGGGATAGCCGTCGCGGCGCTGTCGACAGCGTGTCCTGCCGTTCGAGAGTTGGAAGCGAGTTAAATTAACCTGTAATCGCGGTTAAAAGTCAGTTTACGGTTGTTAATCCAATGGAGTGTATTTCAAGTGTGTTATTAATTGTTAAAACATGGTCCGAATTTCCAGTTACACTCAGCAAATGTTTGACATTGACAGTTCACGAGTTTTGTGAATGAATAATTGTACACCACGGCCGCCTTACTTGTCAGCTTTTAGCGGTCCGCTTCGAAACGGGAGTTGCGTGTCCTTAGTATAGTGTTCTTGGTTATAATAGACTCCACTCCCGCGAGTGAAGTTTATTGCCCGAGACCAAGTCGAGGACAATAATCAATCAAGGGATCAAAGGCACTTTGGTCCCCAGGTATATACGCTATTTTTTGCACTCCCCGATCACCAATCCTTTATATAATAAAGGAGAACGATCCAGACGCGGGTTACGGTAGCGGCGGCATTTGCGTTTGCATGCATTTCGCCGTCGCCTCGATTTCGTGACCGGAGCAGAGCCCCGAAGGCCCCCTTGAAGATGGGCAGAGCCCCGAGGACGCTTTGGAGAGGGGTGAAGCCCCGAGGGCCCTCTTAGAGAGGGGCGGAGCCCCGAAGGCCCCTTGGAGAGGATCAAAGCCCCAAGAGCCCCCTTGGAGAGGGGCGGAGCCCCGAGGGTGGAGTAGATTTTTGGATACATTGCTTAAATTCTCGGGGGATTAAATGAAAATTTAATCCCTAGGGATTAAAAGTGGCACTTTGGTCCCTCAAAATGACGCTTAAAGTAGGTCGTTTGGTCCCGGGAGTGCAATAGTATATTACATACCGAGGTGGAAAGTGTTTCATTCCTGTCGTGAGATTAATTAGTTAACCGAGACGCGTAGCGTCGAGGTCAACTTTATCTCGAGACAGGAATGAAACTTTTCACCGTGGTATGTATACTATTTAATTCGCAACCACTTTATTCTAAACAATACTTGGAAAAATTATTATATTATGATACGACAGGTTGTGACGCGCATGAATGAATGAACGAGATTTCCAGTGTCCCTACCTACACAGCGGTCGGGAATGGATTTATTTCCAACCGCTGCGACGGCAATCACTTTTCCGACCGGTTGGAAAGTTACAAGTTGGGAATAGCTCATTTTCCAACTTTTTAAAAGTCAGTAATGATCTTATTACATATATGGTTGCGAATAAAATATATTATTCAACCCTACGAGATAAAATGAGCACTCTCAATCTTTTTTTGAATCTGCTATGCACCCTCTACTAAACGACTTGTAAAAAACTATAATAATTATTTTCAACAGCTCCAGATGGCGCCACGTTAAGGATACCCGGTAAAATGTAGTTGATATTTAAATAGCAACTAATTTTTATTATTATCTGCGTGTTAGTATGTTACCAGTGGCACTCATATACCTACTACCTCCTATACTGCTGATACGAAACCAGGGCCGTAGCAATCATGACAGTGCAGATATATGTATTTCTGCACCGTGCAGTGTCTTATATAGCATGCGCATGCTTCAAAATTAGAAATATTTCTTGATGGGCTATGTTCGAGAACGTCGCATCATCACAATGATGCGTCGGTCAACTCTCTCATTCTTATAATGAAAGACAAGGATATCCGAGGCACTGGTGTTATTAGGCGAGATGCTCGAACATAGCCCTAAACCTTAGAATATAAAGTCTTTGTATTTTAAGCCCAAAACAGCCAACACAACACCGTATGCGTAACGGCGCTGGCGAGTGACGATACATTTTAATTGTGTGTTTGTGTAATATTACGCAATAGTATGTGGCCCGTGTTTCATATATTTGTTTAACTTGGGAATTTAATTATTATTGGAAATTATGACTTCGAAGCGTTCAGAAGGACGTTGCTTTTTGTGTAGCAAAAAACTACGCATGTAAGGAAACAACACTTAAGAAACAGCTTTAGCTCAATAAAAAATTTAGGCTACGGAAAAGTCACATCGCTTCAAGAGCGAAGAAAAGAAACAATTTCTCTTCTTAACATAGAATTTCGCCTTAGACCGCGTAGTATTTGTATATGAACACCCAGCATTTTCTGGTTAACTGTGCCTTGCACCTTGTGAAGTCGAGCAAAAACCCGCGCGATGGTTATGCTCTTTGGTGGCTCGTGTTGTTTGAGTACCTTGAGAACGAGGATACTTGGGCAGTGCGACTTCCACTCTGATGATGTAAGCTGCAAGGTCTTGCGAAACGTTAGTGAATATGGATGCACAAATAGCAAAACGGCCAAATCTGCCTAAGTATCTCGTCCTCAAGATACTCAAACAACACGAGCCACCAAAGAGCATAACCATCGCGCGGGTTTTTGCTAGACTTCACAAGGTGCAAGGCACATTAAGCCAGAAAATGCTGGGTGTTCATATACAAATACTACGCGGTTTAAGCCAAAATTCTATGTTAAGAAGAATAATTCGAGTAACTACGAAAGCCTCAAACAGTAAATAAACAAATTTCTAAAACACATAATTCACATTTAAATTTATTTGAATAAGCGCGTCTTTAAATTGAACGCTTTCCACTCACTCTATATATGGTGGCGCTGGTGTTTTCGTAGTGACTTCTACTATGGGACATTCAATCTAAAAACCGATCAAAATCTGCAACTAACCTAAACAAGCTAGCACCACAAACAGCATCTTTGAACCACTCATACTAGTTGTTTATGTCCCGAGGGCAATATGAAGATGTTTATAGCCTTTCGAGGGCGACAAGTTTACAAACCTGAGGTCCTCAGGCTCGATTATTTATAAGTCGCCTGAGGGCAATGAACATCAAGTAACGTCCGTGGTGCATACAACGTTTTATTTTTCCCTTTGAATATGTAAATAAACTGCTCAAGGACAGGTCTAACGAGTAGCTTCAGAATGTGTAGTTCAAAACGTGACCACCGAGCTTCTGTAGATGGCGCCAAGTGGACAAACCGCCACTGTGCTACAATGCTTGGAAATTTTGCAAAGTGGAAAGCCAAAACCAAATAGCGCATGAAGGTGCTCGGGACCTTAGCAACAACTTTGCCCCCTTTCAAAATTTCGATATCTGTAGCCGTTCGAAAGTTACAGGCGATCCGGACGGACGGACGGACGGACAAAACGTTCGCATAAGTACGCTGAAGCTACTAATAACTCGAAAAGCTTGCTTTATATACCTCGTGGCACAGATATAAACTATAAATAATAGATCAGTGGAAAATAATAGCTATTTATGAAACAAGTGCTAAAAGTCGACGTTTATGCACGAGACATGACAATTATAAAACGAAGCCAAAGTTTCATAACATGTCTCGTGCATAAACGACTTTTAGCACGCGTTGCATACAATATTTTATCTACGACCTTAATTTTACTGTTATTAATCCATAAATATCAATTTAACAAAGGTTTGCATCTACGACACTTCTACTTCATGTCATAATAGCAAGTAGGCCATGCCGCGCGGGCGAATGTTTCCGAAGCCAGTGCTGTCAAGGTCAGTTACGAAAGGTAATTATTAATACTCCACATCTGACTGTATTCATTACATAACGCTTTAATTATCTCAAAAACACTTTACCTGTAACGCAAGAAGCAACTAGAATAACTTTACAACTTCACTTCCAGTTCGAAGTTGTAGTTTTATAACCTCACTTCACTTTTAGCACATGGGCTAAAAGTAAACAGCTGATTTCTTTAACCACGGTAAACTATAAAACGTCACTTTTAGTGAAACAAGCTAGCGCTAAAAGGCCTACATCTAGTGGTGGTCGTAGATAAAATAATATATAACCAAAGAGCATATAATTATTTGATCTTTGATATAACACTACCGGATAGTATGAGCACTCTTAATCTTTTTTTGTTACAGTGCCTTTATAGAGACAGTGGCGACAACACAACTAAGCCACACCCCCGCCGCCATATTTAGGCAAATTTCTAACGGGTGTTCATTTAAATCTGTGATCAGAGTCGACTGTGATACGTGTTTTACGTTTGGCAGTACTGAAAACATTAGAGATTTGCAGGTTAAGAGTTGCGTCAGTTTTGACACAAACCTAATCTACTTCCCTCGAATTTGACATAGACTGACAATACACTTCAGTACTGCCAAAAGTATAACACGAATCGCAGGTGATTTAGCCTAAACATGGCGGCTAAAATCACGTGATCTAGGGAGCCAATCAAAAATAGGACACCCCATTGTCGTCACTGTCTATATAAAGGCACTGTATTTTTTGTATCTGCTATGCGCCATCTAAACGGCTTGGAAAAAACTACAATAATTATTTTCAACAGCACCAGATGGCGTCACGTTATGAATACGCGACAAAATGTAGCTACTTGAAATTGCGACAACTAATTTTTATAATTTTCTGGGTGATAGTATTAGAAATTGCAAGAATATTATAGCTATTTATATATCAAGGGAGCAAAGTGTATAATTTCCTCCCGCGGGCAAAGTTTGCGGCCCGACGCAAAGCGCAGAGAGAAATAGTTTGAGAACTCCTCTTTGTGTTTATACAACGTCTGGTATAATTTCTTGTATTCCCCCGCGTTAATCAGGTCGTGAATGTTCTCTGAGTAGGTGTTTGAATCCATGATCACTGTTGCATTGCCTTGGTCTGCAGGTAGTATCTTGATGGTAGCTTCGTTTTTGAGAACTTTAATCGCTCTAATCTCCGCTCTGGTGATATTAGGTTTAATTCTCCTTGATGGCTCAAGAGCTTCCCTTGCTCTCCATCGATACTCTTCTGCCTATTCTGGTCTTAGGCGTGCTGCTGTTTCTTAAACGGCGGTTTTGAGATCGAATTTCGGAATATACCTTGCCGTTACCGCGTAGTTTAGTCCCTTCTCTAGTACCGTCTTTTCAGTTTCGTCCAGCTGTCTGCTGGATATATTTATGACGGTATTTCCTCTACTTTTTGCTGGTTGCTTGTTCTTGATTAATTGATCTAGCTTTCGTAGGTGTACCTGTTTTTGTTTTTCCCCAACCTTATTGTAACTTAACTTTGTAGCCGCGTTTGTCCTCACAAAGTCTTCTTCACTGACTGTGTTCCTTATGGGGGTGTGAAGGTCTTCGATTTGCACTTTGAGTTGTTGTTTAGAGAACCGGTGATAGTTAATTCGTTCTCTAATTAGTGCTTCCCTCGCTCTTATCGCAATCCCGGCTGCTCGTTGACTGTTTATCGGAACCGATAGAAGTAGTCCTTGCGGAATTACGTTGGTGTCACGGGCTTTACAGAGGAATTTAAGGTGGTTTTCCTCCAAGGCCAGCTTGATTAAGGTCTTTTCAAGCTACTATGCATACAGCAGTAAGATATATATATATATATATAAATTTATAACTAAAATATATAACCGTGCTGGTGGCCTAGTGGTAAGAGTGAAAGAGAAATCACAGCGATCAGCGGTTCCGGGTTCAAACTCCGGGAGAGGCAAGAGTTTACGAATAAAAGCGTACAATATCAGTCCTTTTCAAGGCTAACCAGGAACACCTGAAGACGGGAGTAGATCAAAACTCTCAAAACGTCGTGTGGTATACACTCTAGACAGTGGAAAAAGTCTGATAAAACACATCATAATAGACCACTGCCAAAAAATTACATTCAGAGAACAACTTGGCAAAACTTAATAATACCCACGTACGGGAGAAACGCTTAAAGAAGCTCTTATAAGTGAGAACTTTGATACACTAGAGAATGAAACTATGCCAACACGCTGGGAAAAATCACCAAAACTCTTCTAAAGAAAACCGAAGAAATCCTAGGTTACAAAGACAACAACAGAAAACAATGGATCTCCGACTCCACTTGCGAACTGATAGCACAACAAAAGAAAATGAAAGCAAAAATCAACAACAATGCAACAGACCAAACACTGACACGAAAATATAACGAAATTAATAAAAAAGTGAAAAGAAGTGTAAGACACGATAAACAAGAATGGTACAAAAAAATTGCAGAGGATGCGGAAGAAGCGGCGGCCTGTAATAACATGAAAACATTATATCAAATTACCAAACGACTAATGTGCAAAACCCAAACAACAAATATACACATAATAGACCAAGAAGGCAATCTGTTAATCACCGATGATGAACAGATGGCAAGATGGGAAGAGTACTACTCTGCGATAATAAGCAAAGGCCATGAGGAAATAGATTTTAAATGTAGTAGTAAATCCAAATCAGCAACTTGCAAAAATCAATGTAGATACCCCAAACGAAACAGAAATACAAGCTTGTATTAAACAACTACGTCCCGGAAAAGCAGCCGGAATTGACAAGCTACCTGCAGATATTTTCAAGATGGACCCAGATCTTACTGCAAAACTAATACTTTCCATCATTCAATCCGTCTGGGAAACCGAACACGTACCTGATACCTGGAAGAACGGTTTAATTATAAAAGTACCCAAGAAAGGAGACCTCACACAATGCAGCAACTGGAGAGGCATCACACTCCTAGATACTATCAATCGTTTATCCGAGAAAATTGAGCCCAATCTCAGGAAAGAACAAGCCGGGTTTAGAGCAGGACGCTCCTGCATAGATCATATAAATACATTGAGAGTTATAATTGAACAGTCAATAGAATCGAACTCCCCACTTTACCTGGTGTTCGTCGATTTTAAATCGGCATTCGACAGCCTAAACCAAGGCGCTATATGGAAAATACTGTCACTTAAAAGGGTTTCACTAAAACTGGTAAACCTCATCAAGCACTTATACCAAAATTCACCCTGCCAGATATCATACAAAGGCAAAATCAGTAACAAAATCAACATCAGAAATGAAGTTAAACAAGGATGCCCACTGTCTCTACTGTTATTCAACATCACCTTAGATTGTGTCATGAGCATGACTAATGTAAACTACGAAAAGAGAGGTATTGTGTGGGACCTACAAAATCGCCTTGAAGATATAGATTACGCTGATGACAGCTGTCTCTTAACGCATACTTATGCAGACATGCAGGAAAAATTACAACGACTAAAAGATCAGGCAAGACTCATAGGTATAGTCGCGCATGAACCTTTGCCGTGAACGCATAGTGTACGCGAACGCGCGATTAATAAAGTGAATAATAATATTAACCTAATTGATTATATTTATTTAATTTAGCTAGTGAATTTATCATAACTGAAAGTGTTTCTTTAACAACTACGCGGCGTGGGCGGTCGCGGCCGTGGTCCGGCCGCACTCGGAGATAAGTGATATCACTAAACTACAAACATTTCTTACCTTCGTGAACTGTCATCTAACTTATTTAAAAACAAAGCTAAAACCAATAAACATGAAACATTAAAAGTGATCGTGCTAACAGCAACTAACGACCAAGGCAATGACAGCGCCGAAAAAAATGGTAACAGAGCACATTGAACCAATCGTTTATGTATTAAACAACGGTGAGTTATCTCAGCCAAGACAACCCATTACAACCACGTCTAAACGATTACTAGATTCTCACCCAGCCCAACAAAATAATAAACAATACAGATTCGATGTAAGCGAATTATTGAAGCAAAATAAGTATTACTTAGCGCCAAAACACACAAAATCTCTTGACGATAACGTTGAACCCTCTATGACTAGTGAGCCTAAAAGTGTAAAATCTAAAGTTCCTCCTATATTCATTCATGAAGCTCTGAACTATCACGAGATAGAGATATTAAATCCCACTTTAAAGGCAAATTTATCTTAACAAACAAAGGTACCCAACTAAAAATTAATTTGAAAGATATTGAAGACTATCGTACCTTGACCGCATTTTATGAAAAATAAAAGAATGTTAAATTTCATACTTTTCAAAATCCCGACACAAACAATTTCTCCGTGATAATAAGGAACTTAACGATATCCATAACAAATGAAGAGATCCAACAAGAACTGTTAGTTAAAAAATACGCGGTAACAAACGTAACGCGATTATATAATAAGTTAAAACATTCGATCCCAATCTGTGCAGTAACTCTAACAAAAAACGAGAAATCAAAACACATCTACGACCTCGAAAATTTATGTTATTGCAAGATTATGGTAGAACCCAGACGCAAAACCAGAGAGATCCCGCAGTGCACACGTTGTCAGAGCTTCTCTCACACAAAAAATTATTGTCATTTAAGCCCACGTTGTGTTAAATGCACAGGTGATCACTATACTAATCAATGCACCCAAAATAAAGAAGTAAAGCCGCGATGTGTCAACTGTGGGGGCGAGCATACAGCTAACTACAGAGGCTGTGAATATTATAAAAAACTTGCAAGCTCAAAAAACTTCACAATCCATTCAATCACCTCACGACCAAATGCAACAAATATAAACAAAAATCCTCCCAGTAGAGATAACACAAATTATCCAAAATTGCCAAGCTCTCAGATAACGGAAACTACCCAAAATAGATGGAACATACCTCGAATAAATAAAGAAAACACAGCGATCCCTAAATCACAAGAAATTAGTGAAAATTTAATACAAATACTTATAAAAACGTTCAAACCGTACTTAGGTAAAATAAAAGATTTTCTGTTGTCGTTAATCCCTGCAGTATTTGCTAATGGCGGAAAATAATCACAAAGCATACTCTAATTTAAAACTCTTTAACTGGAATGCTGACGGAATTATGCGTCAACGATCAATTGTTATTGCATTTTTAGCGCGACATAATGTAGATGTACTGTGTATTACAGAAACACACTTATTGTTAGATCAAAAACTGAAAATCCCGGGGTATAACATTATTCGACAAGACCGACAGGACAACACAGGATATGGTGGAGTAGCCATAGTAATAAAAAAATTACTAAAAGCTTATCCTATCGAAACCCACACGGCAATAAGTCTAGAAGTAACTGCTGCATGCTTGGAACTACAAAATAAGCATAAACTAAATATCGTCGTAGCATATAAACAACCGTGTAAAAAAAATAGCGGCATCCGATCTACACAACATTTTTAACAATAACCATACCACCTTACTACTAGGCGATCTAAACTGTAAGAATACGGCGTGGGGCTGCCGAGTAAATAACCCCGATGGGCCTCGTCTGTATTCAATTATCTCCGAACACGGCATACAAGTATCACCCACATACTTCCCATATCAATCAAACCGCAATCCAGACATACTGGATATAGTCCTTCATAAAAATTTAGCCCGTCCAATTTTTCAAATAGTGCTACCAGAGCTAGATTCGGATCACCTACCTGTTATTATAACCCTTGAAACTCAACCTCAACTTACCAAACAAATTCCTAAACTGATCAACGGAAAAATTGATTGGGATATCTTTCGAACTACACTCCAGCAAAAAATTAAGTGTCCGTCACGGTTACTAAATCCTAATGACATAGACACAGCCATTAGCTCCTTCATTAACTCAATAAACAATGCAATCAAAATTTCTACCACTAACCAAAAACACACGTATTCGAAGACTAATGTTATACCACAACACATACAATACTTAATTAAAGAAAAGCACAAGACCAGGAGATTGTGGCAAGCAACCAGAGATCCACATGCAAAAAAACAACTAAATAAGCTAATGCGACTAACAAAACGCGAATTAGATGAACTTCGAATAAGCGAGTATGGAAAACATATTCAAGACTTGCAACCCCAAGATCCGACAATGTGGCGCACCACTAAGCGTATACTAAAGGAACCACATATTATTCCTACTATAAAACTAAATGAAAAATCATACTATACAGATAAGGAAAAATGTGAAATATTCGCACAACACTTAACTGAAACCTTCACAACTCCAATAACCACAACTGCAACTACAACAACTAATGAAATTGAAGATGAAGTCAAGAAACATTTTCCTCACAATCCAGGCCAAATAAAACCAATAGAACCTAATGAAATAGCAGCAATAATAGACAAGCTACCTAATAGGAAAGCACCAGGAGATGACCGAATACCAAATGTCCTAGTTAAAAATTTGCCATTAAAAGCTATAACGTACATAGTTGCAATCTTCAATGCATGTTTGCGAATCGGCTACTTTCCTTCCACATGGAAATATGGTCACATACCGTAAAACGGGGTGAATAGAATCAATTTTTAGGCATTTTTCATCTTCTTGCTGTTACCAAGCAATTACCATCCATTGCACAAAATTTATAAATGGCCTAAAAGTTAGGTATGTCCTTTGGTAACAACATTAGCACCAAAAAATTTTCAAAAAAAATTGGTATTCATTAAAAAAAAATATTTTAGTCAGTGATCCTATTCCCCCCTTAGTGGGGTCAATAGAATAACTCAGCTTTTCCAAAGGATGATTCTATTATATTAAACGCCGGGTGTATAGGATCAACAAAAATGTTTTTAAAAGTTAAAATGGACAACTTTTGTTGTTAAAATTTGTTTGGGCTTGAAATTATTGACAATTATATTATGATTTATATTTTATTGGTTTTTCATGAACATAGAAAAGTATAAAATGTCATTTATTGATACAAACTTTATTCCTATACTGAGATACATTTATATTAAAACGAAGTAAACCCCGTCCAAACTTGCTTGGACCTTCTAACTTCCCAATAACTTGGTTATAACAAAATTCGTATATGTCTTCTACATCTGGAAATGTGTAGATGTGACCGGAAAAATCTCTGGTGCGTTTCCCTCAAAAAATTTCCTGTAAACGATTCTGGATAAACTGCCACCACTTGTGCAATAAAAAATCGTACAAATTTTGCGGAAGGTTTAGCTCTTGATGTGCTAGCTTCATCAATTTCATCGTTGAATCTTACAAGCAACCAGTCATTAAGCTGGATATCTTTTTGGTCAATAGGTAAAACATTATTAAGGTTGTCACAATCATCATGTTCACTTATTTTATTTGTCAAATGCTTATTATCGGATGCGTTGGAAACAGCTTTACATTTATTGGATGCTGAAACATTCTCATTCTCCATTAAGTCCTCATTGTCATATTCAATTTCAGACATTGGATCCATATCTGAGTTAGAGTCGTGGGTGCTAAAATGATCATCAGTGTCTTCCTCAGAAGATTCAAAATCATCAATCGCAACACTTTTGCCGGCAGGAACTTGTAGCTTTTTTCTTCTCTGCTTCGGTTGGGCACAATCATACCGCATAGATTTTAATAAATCCATAACCGTATTTTCAATATCCTTGCTTGTATCCTCATCTCCGTCATTCTTTGATAGTCCATCTTCTGGTGGTAGCATATCTAGAACTCGATTGGGGTTTATGGGTATAATCCCACACTTATTAAATCCTGCAAGTATATTGGCTTCCTTGTTGGATTCAATAACAAGAAGTAATTTCTTCAAAAGGGTTGGAAAAATGTCCTTTGGAATACTGGTCGTATTTCTTCCAGGTCCTTTTTTATAATTTTCAACAATTTTACGCCACGCCATTTTTAAAGGCCTGAAAAAGGCTACATCCAGCGGTTGAGTGATGTGTGTCGAATTGCTGGGCAGAAAGATAAAGGATATATTATGCTCTTTGCATTGCTTAATTGATTCAATGGAAAGATGAGAGCTTAGATTGTCACCAATTAAAATTTTTTTACCAGGTAATTTTTTTAGATAAGGAATTGCTATTGACAAAATCCAGTCATCAAAACAAAAACCATCGAACCAACCTGACTTGCTTCTGTTGTACCTGGTTCGTGGAGGACCTCCTACTGTCCAAGAACTGTAAATATGTGTAGCCTTGTACACGACATAGCACGGTAATAAATCACCACTACCTGATGCTGCAAACATTATCGATGTTGAGCTTTTACTATGGTTGATAATCCGCTCTGGATATTTACAACCACGCTTGGATATCACTTTCTTACGACCTGGGTCATCACAGAGATTACTTTCATCATAATTCACCACATTGCTCGGTGGAATGCCCTCTAACTCCCGTGAAAGGTGATTAAAGTAATCTGTAATCGTTTCTCTAGTTACACCAGCCCTCGCTCTTTTTATGTTTTGACAGAAACGTTCAGATAGGATATTTTTATGACGCTGTAGAAAACCGTATGCAAAATCGCCGCCTGGGTAGTTGTTTTTAAATTTTGGAACAACTCTGCCCTTTCTGTCCAGATATTGTTTAACAATCACTCGTAAATCTGTGGTATCAAGAGGATATCCCCACTCACTGCAAATAAGTAAATTGTTTGCTATATGTTTTTCTTCTTCACAACTTAATACAGTTTGTCCTCCTTGAGTTTTAATATCTTTATTTTTCACATGTCTGTACAAAACAGTGTATGCTATATCAAACTTTCTGGAAGTTTCTCGTATACTGTGACCTTCCTTTACATCATTTTTAGCTTGCTGCAGTTTTAAAGGATCGATTTTCTTATAATGTTTCCCACCTACTTTCGGTGTGTATTTCCTAGGCATGTTGAAATTTACGATCCTATTCACCCCGCTGTAATGTTAAAAAAAACATAGAAGCAATTTATTTTTTTGATAGGTTATTTTACTTACATTTAAAAGAATTTGTATCAGTAATATTAATGGCAACACTACAGAGATAAGGTACACCAATATAATTAAAAATAACACTCGATGCTGAAGATTTATAACTAAAGTTTTGTACACTCACAAACCGCCACTTGAACAATAATCATAGGTTAGGGTCCGGAAAACAGGCATGCCAATAGCTAGGAAATTAATATTACTATATTTCAGTTCTCTGTAATGTATACTTGCCAACGTGCCAAAATTTTAGCACTACGTTTGAAATTTGAAGTTTTTATCGCAACATTTAAGAAATTCCCTCTTTTTTAACCTATACACCCCGGGGATTCTATTCACCCCGTTATACGGTAG